>JBCFXI010000138.1:0-286020 GCA_038496175.1 Ampulex compressa | reverse complement strand
TATATATATATATACGTATATTTGTATATACAAATATATATGTACGTATATAATACTTCCTTGCTAGTCGATACACATCGCCATTCCTCAATTCTTAATTAGCCTCTGGTACGCATATCGAGTATGTATATTTCCCATTGATGCCCTCCAGCTTTACATAAGTTTGAGATCCGCACAATGAAAGGAACGACGTTCGGTAAATATATAGACATCTGTTGAATGGATCGAACGAATGGTGAATATTCGTACAACCATCGAGGGCCCTTTTACGCACGAAAGATCGCTTATCGTTGAAGGGGAAAAACCTAAATTTGATCTGCACGACGTACAATTTTCAGCGCTCCAAAGCCCCCGATATGTATGATTAATGATTTAAAATCGCTAGATCCGAGTACACGATTAGAAGTATCCCGTGTCCGTGTATCGAGGATATATCAGCGTCCAATTCTCCTTACATTATGCCGGGTTCATTAAAGCACACAGGCCGAATTTAGCGAGCGATTAGTCGCATTGCAACGTGGTTTCGCGTAAGCAGTTCTGCGAGTGACACACGACCGATCAAACTGCTATTGTCAGAAGTCGGCCGTGCGTGTTTCGGGCGACAGTACGGGCAACGATGATTAATAAACCGCTGTATCGGATGGAGCAATCTTAAACAGGCTCGCTTAGGTAGTACGTTATCCCATATACTGTGGACAATCATCATTCGTTCAAAGCCGTTGAGATTTTTTCGCGTAGCCTCTCTGGTCGGACGCTTCAAGAGCAAAGCTCGTACAACACCATCGTCACATACCAGAGAGAATGGTCTGTGAATAAATCTAAGGGCTGTACTTTCGAGCATTCCCATGGGTATCCAAAAACGAGACCCCGAATTATATCGATCGAAGAGGCCTGGGCGAAAAAAGAGGAGCCGAGCTCCATCGATGGACTTTCCATTCCATCATTACACGTGTATCGGTTGCACGCGAGCCAAATAGGCTTGCTGCCTTTGCATGAAACCAGTTATAAAGGCGTTATTATGCGCCGCGGAGCGACACTCGGGGGACTTTTATGCGCCTAGCCGTCAAAAACAAGGCGATAAAAGAACCAGCGGCGAAATCTCTCTGTGTCAGAGTTCTTGGAACCGTGCCCGTATCGCGGACGGAGGGAGAAAGATGGCTCGTACAGATGGAAACAGGTGTACAGAAGGAAACAGAGGAGACTCGAAGAGAAAAGATTTAGGGTGTCAGGAGGGCGACGTGGATACGAAAAAGGAGATCAAAGGGTTACAAAGGAGAGGAACGGAAGTGAGGAGGGGGAGGGGGAATATTCGAGAGTAGGGAGGGACGAGGGTCGGAAAGAATCTGTACGCTAAAAGGAAAAATGGAACGTTTCGAATAGGGTGAAAGAGTTCACCTGTGGATTTTCCAAACTAACGACAGGCGCCACCATTCTCGATAATTCGTTGTTCACCTCGCCTAATGAGTTTTGCGACGAGCCACCGCTGTGTTCGAAGCCAGCGACTCGACGAGGCTATCGATGAGCCAAAAAGGCTGGAATAAAAGGAAAGAGGCAATGCGAAATACCAAAATGAGCGGCACTCTAAGCTACTGTCGCATGACAAATTAATTGACAAATGAATGAATTATACCAATCAACCCTATATGACCAAACTACGTATTCTTTATCGCTGATGCACCCCAATAATCGTGCACGTGAATCGCATAATCTCCCATCCGTTTTGCTATTTTCATCGGGAACTCGCTTTCTATACAAGAACCACCGCCCACTCTTCGAACATATTTAAAACACCTGACATATCTTAATAAGGAAGGAAAAAGACAAATAGAATATCAACATAACGACTCTCATACCGCAGGAAAATTACAAAAAAAAAATAAGAAAGTGCCATCGTAAGATCGTGCAATTTCTCCAAAAAATACCCGACCAGTCGCTTTGATGCGTTCCATGGTTTTCATGTTAATACATCCCTTTGGCGCTCCATTCTCCATGAATCAGCACGAACTCGAATATAAGCTTCCTCGCGGAGGAAGCCCACTTCTTAACGAAGTACGAAGCGCAAGGGGTGAAGCCTGCGCTTCGATCGTAGACGTAAACAAGGGATCCTCGAGGAAGGGGAAGAAGCCAGGCAAGGAACGGCCGGCTCGGTATTCTTTTTGGGCCAGCTCTTAGCTGCGTAGAAAGTCGCGAACGGGGCCCTTCCTTCTGGCGTCGCCCCACTATGTTCGAGTTTCAAGGCCCGCCAAGAGGAGGACGGAGTGGGGCTCCGTCTCGCAGTTTCGGCAACTGCGTCACGCTGCGCAGCACGTGTCTCACGGATCGCGCTACCGTTAAACGACCGTGCCTTTGCATCTCTACGCGGAATACCCCGTTCGATTCTCGCTGGAGGTCTTGCCTACGAGGTCGGATCCGATCGTAGACCGGATGTCCACTTTATCTAAACTCGAAGAGACCTGGAATTTCAGCCGGTCCCACTCCAATCGCAGTAACAGCTCCGAAGGCTCTTCCGTGAGACTCGAGGAAGGGGCCAAAGTTATCCGCCGCGGGTGAATTCGGGGAGGACGAGGTTCGTCGTCGAGATTATCGACCGTGGAGTCGAGGAATTCCGCGATACAGCTCGATACTTTTTCCAGGCGATTTAATCGTCCTCGAGGACGGCGCGAGTTGGGGGAATATTATATCGCGCAGTGAAGTGGGGCGGGAGTTGTTGGGAGGATAAGAATCTGCGGAGTGTCTCGATTAAGCTCCTCGATCGAGGAAAATAGGATGCACCGAAAATCTGCATCGTAGAGCGACGAAGGAGGTTCGAGCTTGGTGAAAGGTACGGGCCGAGATTCGTGAGCGATCGGCGATAAAGCACGTTCCTCGATTTTCGTCCGCGCATCGGCGCCGAGAAAGTTTATTGTTCCGACGCATCTGCGTGCCTCGACGTCGTCTTGCGATTGACGACGCTTGGGAAAAGAGGCCGGAGAGTATCCGGCGACTCTTGTTTGGCCGAACGTTATTCGCCTAATCGTTGAAGCGTGTCATTGCCGGAGATTTCTCCGCGCAAAGGGAAATTGCATGGCGTGGAGCGGCGGGGATCGTTCTGGAATTTGCTCTGTCGATACTTCCAGTATCGTGCGGCGAGACTCTCGGGACCTTAATGGGATCAATGGGGGATCGATAGCTTCGCCGGCGTCCGATCGATCGAGTCCTTTTCTTTTGTTCGAGAGAAACGACCGGCTATCGGAATTTCATCTCCTCCGGCTTTTTACCCGAGCGACCGCAAAAATCATTTTTCGCGGTACGAACTGCTGCGTAAGGTTAAGACGCTTCTCTTCCCCCTCGCTTCGCCATCCTCGCCGTGCAATTCGGTATTATTCGAGTATCGTACTCGTGCACGTAGAAAGTAAAATCGCGTACTTAATTGGAAAGTGTAATTGGTGATTATATATCGTTTGGGTTATTTAATAACTCGAAGAATATGCCAAAAAATTCTATTTCGAGTATTAGTCGATATAAAATCCTCGCTCGTTGTAACGTGTATCTATCGAACGTATCGAATATCGGCGATACCCTCCACGTAAATCGCGAGCGCGTAATTAACAAATATAATTAACAATTGTACATTATTCAGCTTTTCCGATGAATTAATATTCGATCCGGCGGATTTACCAAAAATCAAGGGTTAATCACGCTGTTGTAAAATATTCATTCATCGTAACTCGATCCCTCGTGCAAAACGCGATATACACTTGACCGTAAAACACACCACTTCCATACAACACTCTCCCTCCTACATCCATTCTCAAATTCTGCGTCATCTCCAGCTCCACTTTCCATCTCGAACAATACGTAAACAAAATACATAACAAGAAAGTGTAAGAGATCCCAATAAGCGCATCGATGTTCAAGGACAATGTCGCGCAGGGTCCTCGTTCAAAGACCCAAACAACGAACCCCGCTCCGTTTCCTCCAAACTAACGGAATCGCCCTCTGCTTTCAGATACCTCAAGAGAACAACGGGCGACGATCGAGGTCCCACAGTATGCAACTGCGGCAGCCGTTCGACGCGCACGTCAAGATGCGGTAGAAGGCGCGATTAGTCCGACGGCGTAGAAGAGCGCGGCGCTCGAGTGCGGAAGCCGATCGGTCCGCGGGATCGATCCTCCTATCGGGCGCAAGCGAGGACGGAGATCGCGAAGAGGGACCGCGGAGTCGCGCAATAGCGTTAAGCCAGGAGTCGCACGGTGACGAAAGCATCGAGGCCGCTGCGTTAGGAAAAGTACAAAGGAAATTCGAGCTCACTTCGCGCGGCACCTGGACTCGCGAGGGCCCAACGAGAAGATCGCGGTTAAAGCCAGTGCGCGTTTGCACGCGCGAGAAGGGGGAGAGAGATCCTCGAAGAGGACGAGGAAGAGCGGGAGGAAGTCCCGGTTGGGAATCCGCGCATCGAGAAGGGAAAGGGCTCGAGGTCCTCGAGGATCGTCGAGCTGAGGAGCGATCCGGAAGGGGAGCCTCCAGCGAAGCTATCCCCGTTCTGGCGGCGGGAGGAGGCCGGGCAGGATATCGAAAGCGGTAGGAACGGCTGGTGGAAAACTGCGTTTGGCAAAGGATCCGTCACGGTGGCCAGCTTAGTGAGCGGCAACGTAGCGGTGCGTTACGATGAGACGCCGGGGGTGGTTGATACTGGGGGTGTCGTCATGGCAGCCACGTCCAGGTTAGCCACAGCGGACCCATCGACGTCCAGCATGGACACCAGCGACTCGAGCATGGACACGACGAACGGCACGATCGCCACGGTCGTAGCCGGCGCCGCGTCCCTGACGCTGGTCAAGGCCGAGACGCCGGAGCACCTGGCGGGGACGTCCGCGACGCCCGCGGCCGTCAGTGGACCCGTTGTCGGCGTGGGCGGCCTCTTCGCGGGCATAGCGAGCAGCAACAAGACCACCAGGCCCGACGACTGGCTCGCAACCAATAGTCCTGGCTCGCCCCCTAGCGGCATCCAGAGCCAGCACGTCGTCTACACCACTCCCCAGCAGCAGCTCGGTGAGCCGCAGCAACAACCGCCCCTCGCCCACTCCAGCCCCCTGGCCCAACAGCCGCAGCAGCAGCAGCAGCAACCGCAGCAACAGCAACAGCAGCAACAACAGCAGCAGCAGCAGCAGCAGCAGCCGCAGCAGCAGCAGCAGCAGCAGCAGCAGCAGCAGCAGCAGCAGCAACCTGCCACGAACAATGGCTACGCCAGCCCCATGAGCACCAGCAGTTACGATCCCTACAGTCCCAATAGTAAGATAGGTGAGTCTTGATTGTACCTTTCTCACGAGCCTCGCTGGGGTGTAAGCCTATCCCACGGGATTCCGAGTATCGCCTAAGTGAGGGGTACTGGATTAATTTGGCGTTGAAGGCGGACGTGCGATTTTTAACGCGCGTTTTATTATTATGGTTTCGCATAATGTCTGGGAAAGTGGCTAGCGCCGTTTGTCTTTTCGATGCTTGGTATTGATTTTTGGGATTGTTCGGGGAGGATCGATTGTTTTACAATGGATTTCGAAGCTCCGGAGTTAGGGTGAAAGTATGGTATTTAGAAGTTAGGCGCGAGGTTTGGATCTTGTGCGTGGAAATCGAAAGTTCTGGCTATTGTAATGTCTGCTAAGCGAGTCTTTCTCGACGACCTTTTATATGCCTGAGTTATTTACTCGTTTTTTGCGATTAAAAATTAGATGGTATTTGAATCTACGCGAATTTTGGGATCCTGTTTCTAAAATTGATCAAGGTGCTCTTTCAGCGGGATTAAATTGGATAGAGAGCGAGAGGTCTGTATCGTGTGTATCAACGCGAGGCGAAAAACCTTGGTTTTATTTTTCGTAGTCCGTCGCGTGGTTTTAAGGTTAAGGGCAAGCATGTCGAATACGCCTTGATGACCGCGAATTCTTATGATGATACACCAGGGAGCCAAAATTACAAAGTCGAAACGGACGGAGAAGCAAAACGCGAGCAAAGGAGATCACGTGCCACTTTTTGCAGCCTTTGTTCCATGCCGCCAGTGGCCTACCGACGAAAACCGGGCCGCGACTCTGTTCGTGTGCCAGAAAGAATTCGCAGTTTCTTTCCTCGATGCTCATCGCGCTCTTATTTCAAAGATTACACTCGTGCTCGAAGAATAACGCACTCCCGCGTATTTCGATAATTCAACCTTTCATTTATACGACGCTGAATCGGAGAAAAAAATGTATCGCGATCGTAAGCTGCTTCGAATGAATTATACAACGTGCAAAACATCCTTTCACGCTATCGCATCGCGTATTTCCAAGACACGAAATAAACCCCTTAATGCGCATTGTTACATAACATATATAATTTCATATTAACGTCGAGAGATTAAATAATCGCTTATCGTTTCGCTTTATAATTAAAAAGAAACGGAGATGGTGCATTTAAGGATTAATATTTGCCACGGTATCGGGTTTACAGCTGTAGTTCCCAGATCGCGGTTATTGCATCGATCATATCGTCGACTTTCTCTTTGGCGTTACCGCGCGGCGGGTCTATAGTTAACTTTTCCAAACAAATTTTGGCACCGCGCCGAGCCCCTCCACCCGCTGAAACATTATCGTGGCCGGCTAGAGCAGCGTTTCCCAAGCTTTTCCTACGACGGAACACTTAGCGGAGCACTGAAATTCGAGCGCGACTACTTGGTTATTTCGCAACCTACCTGCGTATAAATAATGGCGAAAATAAACGATCGAATCCAAGGCTTGGGTAAAGAAACGTTAATTCTCGAATTTTTGTCGCTCAAAGCGAAACACGAAAAAGCAGTCAAAGAAACTGGATTACACGGCTGTCCACATTGTAAAACTGCACGACGCGTTACGACGTGATCGGGCTGGGCAACTTACATCGACCGCTGCGTAACGTATCATTTGATTATTCAACGGGACGATCGTTGAAAATCCGATTTTTATCCCTCACAAAATTACGCAGCCGATCGATATTTTCACGGAACACTTATTGGCTTTTAGCTGGGGGAAAAAAACTGGTTCGAAAGCACGATTAACTTCTCGGTTTCTACCAGAAACGTACACCCTCGTGTGCACGCTCGATTCACCATTGGCGCATGCCTGCGCATTCCTTCCTGCTCGTCGGTTTGCCGGCGTGAAAAAGAGAGCGAAACGCGGCCCGCCAACGAGCGGCCGGATGTGACGTCACACGGCGCGCTGTCCTCTCCCTCCTAATTCTCCCTTTCTTTCTCTCCGCGTCACGCATTCCATCTCCGTTCCTCTTTCGATGCCCGTCCACTTCCGTCAATCCGAGTAACTGCTTGCACTACTGCCATACTGCGCTCTGCACCTCCGTGCCTCTCGTGTTACCACGCAAAATTCGGTCACCGTATTAAACCCTTCCGCTGCGATTTAACCCGGCCGGAGGTACGAGTGGGGCCCTTCTTGATTTCGTAGAGGCGCGGCGGGTGGAGAAATTTGTGTTTTTTGGTTTGCAAAACGGATGGTTGTTCGAGAATAGAGATTGTGAATTTATATATACGTTTTTTATACGTTTTTTTTACTTTTTTATACGTTCGTTTTTTTATACGTTTTTTTTATACGTTTTTTTTTAATTTTTTATACGTTCCTCATAAGTTTTGGGGAAATTGTTCTTCGATTCTTTATGCCTGTATTCTAAATTATCTGGGATTGCTTTAAGGATAAAATTTAATCGAATTGTTTTTAAGTAATTAAATAGACCTTTATACCACTTCCGTCCTCTATTTTGCTTCGTTTCACTGCAAGGTTCGCGAAAACATGGGAAATTCTTTACACCTGGCCGTAAAATATAGGGCAATTGGACGAGTTTTGTTTTTCAATAGCGCGCAGTTTCAGCGGCCGTGGTTAGCGCGAAATAATCGCTGCCGACCCTTCGTTTGGACTCTCGTCATGTCCCTCCTATCTGGCGCGGCGCACCTCGGCATGCGGGTCGCGGCAACGTTTCGCGATACTAACGTAAAATACCCACATGTCGCGAAAGCGGCAAACCTGCCGGCCCTTTCGCAACGCGATGTCAACCAACCCACATGGGATTCCAGAATAATCGCGGCTTCGATCTTGGAAAAGGCGCCTTCCCGCCTTCTGCCGCTCGGTTTATCATTACATACGTAATTTAGGCATCGGGCGTGAAGTACAATAAGCAATTCAAATCGCGGAGCGTCCTGGCCGGCCGAGAAATTGGAGATACCCCGCAACACTTTTTATGGCGCGCGTGTGTGCGAGAACCGAGCGGAATGCCTCCCATCCTCGGGCACGAGTTTTCATTCATTCGTTCTACGTGGTCGACCGGCGATTTCCCTTAGCTTCGAGAAAAGAGAACGCGCCGCTCGATTGGAATAGCAATGCCAACGTGTATTTTGCGCTGCACCCTGTACAACATACGTTATCCGGCATACAGATAGGATACAGCATTTCCGAGGCGCGCTATAATTAGCGGAGTGACCGCAGGGCGGTAATCGCGGGCCTCTGCCACCCCAAAATCTCCATTTCCTCGTAGCACCGTCTCCAAGCGCCAGAGGTTGGCAGCGCTGCGAGCTGCAGGCAGGATGCAGATACGGCCTTGACTAGCATTGTGCGGGACACGCATGTGCGTTCCCGTGTCGCAAACACGGAGGGACATCGCAATTTGCGTGTGCACGGCCCGAGAAGAAGGGGAAAGGCTCCCCTTAAGCGACTCTCACACGGCCTGCCTCTCGAAGCGAGCCGCCGCTAACTGGCGGCCCCTCTGGCGCCTCGAGAAACTTTTCCATTCGAGGCTCGGCGAGGGGATCGGAAAATATCCTCGCCTCGGTGCCTGCCTTTATTATCTAAATCGCAAAATATGCGGCGGCCCCTCGACTTTAATCGCCTCGATATTAAAACGACGAGGGCATCTTGGATTGGCGATCGATACCAGGCCGCTTTGGCCGCGTCTTCTTCGGCGTACCTTTAAGGTGCGGCGCGCGATGCGTTATGTAAAATGGGTTCGCAAAGGGAGCCGTGGGTTGCGTAAGCGAGCGAGACGCAGGTTCCTCGGGAAGGAACGACGCTCCCCTCGAGGAGCTCGCGATGGAGGATGGCCCATCGTGTGAGAACCGCTTAACGCGTGCATCGTGGCGGCAGCACGTGTGTTGATATATTAAGCGCCACACTTTGCCACGGACACGCGGAGACGAAACGTCGTGTAAAGCAACGCCGGTGGGGTGAGGTTGATGCTACCAAATGGGATATACCGCGTGATATAATTTATTCGGAATGCTATAGGCGATGTTAGGCGCTATCTGGGTACAAGTATCTAGTTACGGTACGTTGGTACATTCACATTTCACGTAGCCGGATAGGTGCCGCGATATAATTATGACCGGGTGTTCCTCGGCTGCATCTGAATATCTCGATCTCGCTGGTAATGCTATCCGTACTTGGGTTTAGAACCTTTGGGCCCCTCGAGAGTCTTTCGCGCCGGGGGTCAAGGCTGTCTTCTTCGTGCCCGTCAAGCTTTTTTCCACCGTGGCCAGCCCCGGACGCGTGTTCTTCTAATGGAATTACAAAAATCTCGCGAGGCCAACGGTACATCTCGAATGGCTTACAGCTGACTCCTGGCTCCGTCAGACTCGCGGCTCGATGCGTTTTTCGCCAATGAACCGGCGTGATTAGCACACGCGCGCGCGCGATTTATTATTGAGGGTGTCGTAATGGAGAAAGAGAGAGTTTTTCGTGGCATTACATTCGATGGTATTATCTTCGAAGAAACGGCACGGCGAGAGGCTCTCTTCCGCGAGCACTCGCGCGAGAGAGGCAGAGGGCACTTTTCTTGTAACCCAATACTCTGTAACGTGGGCGTAAAATAGCATTATCTGCCTCTCGCGCGGAACTGGAATTTTGAACGATAATGCAATCCGCCGGGGGAACTTTATTGTAGTAATAGCGGATAATATGATGCATCGTCGTGTTGGTTTCGGGCGCACAATTGCGCGGGCTTTGGTAACATATGCGCTGATATATCATTCATCCTGTTCGCGCTTCATTACGCATACAGGGACCAAACACCGCATGAAACGGTGATGATGGGACGAGGTTAATGACAATATGTCGCGCTGCCGCGGACCCTCCCACGCAGAGCCCATACTGGCCCATATAATTATTATCCCACTATATACGCACGTACATCCCTGGATGCAGTTAATTTTCCACCATGAAGGGAATGCGTTTTATGAAGCGCGTTGAACCTTGGTAAACCCTGAGAATACGCGGCGCCAAAAACGTCTCGATGGCTGAAACCGCACGACGCGCTTCTCGATCTGAAATCAAATCGATGATCATCCTGAGAAAGACAGGCCTGTGTTTTTAACATCTTCGAGCAGGTCGAGGGACAAGGCGAGCGGTGGTTTGTAGACTAAACACGAGGATGCAGATCGGAATACATCTCTAACACGATGCGTCGCCGGATTTAATGCGGTATGCCCGGTATATCGGGGCGCATGTACTGTCGGTAATGCTTGTACTCATCGTACGTTTAGCAGGACATTATACCTGGCACATGGCGCAGCACTTGATAAACGTCTCATCCGTTTTACGATATCTCGTTATTGCATTGATTTACGCAGCTCGAAAGTGCATTCTGCGACGAGGGTAATCGACGTACCAACCCTGTATTCGCCCGGGGCTAATCGATGTACTTTGATTTTTTTTTTCCCTTAATTTTTTCTTCCTTTTTCTTTTTTTTTTCCGTATATCGGAACCGGAGTACGACAAGAGATTAAAACATAAGCCGGCGGTTTATCAATGGCAAAAGATCTAAAACAAACCAATGGTCATGTCTCGAACTGGTTGGTATCCGGGCGAACCACATTGATTACAAGAAACGCTAGCACGCGCGTTAGAAATTGATTTACAGACCCCCGATATATGTATGTATATACATATATATATACATATATTTGCTCTCAGCAAATTACATATCGGATCTCGTGATTTAATAGTTTAACACCCAACAGCTTTGTTAGATTGGAAAACAAGATGCGCGCGCTGTTATTCGCGTTCTTAAAGTGCCAATCTATTTTATTGACACACCCACGATACGCGGAGATAGTTCCGGGGACTCCGTATTCGTTACAGCTTAATCGCAGGATGGTAAGAAGAAGGACGAGCCAGAATCCAAACCGCGACGGTACAATCGATATCGAAAAAGGCCGCGCGCCCTTTATTCGGGCCGATTAAAAAATCATTGGGAATAACATAATTCCCTGGGAATAAAGAGCTGCGTAATACGTTAGCGGGCCGATAAGGCGGGCGTATTAATGACCGCATCAATATAATTCCATGGAAAGTCGCCCGCGCGGCTGGCGATAAGGGAGATGGGGTCAGGAGAGAATCAGAGAAATTTATTGCCGCTACGCAATTTCAATTGTTTGGCCGGCGGCCGGAGGACCGTCCCATCGGTGGTCGTCATTGATAGGTTCGAAATCTCCCACATGGCAACTTCGCAAGGCGGTGTGCGCGGTGACCGAGGCAAGCATCGGAACATTCTATATTTACCATAACTGACTTATCGTTCGGTTATCGGCGCGACTGCCAGAGGAGAGCCCGCTCTTCTGTACTTTAGTTGGCAAACACCGTGTGCACGCCCGCGATCCCTGCTCGGTCTTTCCTATTTTTCCTACCTTCCACTCCTTTCCGGCAACCGCCTGGCGACGTACTTACGTAACCTTCTCGTTCGATCATTGTCCCCCGCCTTCTGCTTTTCGATCCGTCTTACAACACGCCCCCCCTTTTCGAGGGACGCGTTGTGCGATATGACGCGACAGTACGCCGAATGCAGTATACGTATGTTGGTACTTGGTACAGTCGTTTCATCGTGTTACTCTGGCGGCGCGTCATTCGTGCACCACCCTTAGCATGTACCAAAATGCCGATTAACCTTCGATCGCTCGAGTCTCCGAGCATTGTCTTAAAAAAGTTATGCCTTCCTCCTTGCAGATCTGCGACCACGGCGTTTATCGATCCCGCGTGATCTGATATTCGAGTCCAAAGGTTGACTAGGCGCATTTAAGGAGACGAGTAAACGAATTCTAGATTCAGAAATCGGCGTGTGTGTCCGGCCGTGTAGAGGAAGCCTTTCGATCGATTCACCGTCTCGCGACGATATCGAGAATCGATCCGCCAGCGGGCGCAAGTGCAATGCGTTATTTATCGGGCGGCATTAGCTCGTACGCTCGAGCGTTGTCTCTTGGCTAAGGATAAACAACACAAGTGCGGGCAGTATAAATAGACGGGGGGAAGGAGAGCCGTAAAAAATGTCGATAAACCTGTCGTATTGTTGTACGAGAAACGCCGGTGGGTTGATGTAGGTCGTCGGTTTATAATCAGTCAGTCGCTTCGTTTATCAGAGTCACTATCGCCGTATCATCACCCGCGACGAGTATGCCTGACCCACATCGCGCCGCTTAGCTGCGGGCTTTTCCATCGAACGGAAACCGCGTAATATTCGGGGCGCGTCGCTGCGAAATTCTACGTTCCCCTAAATTCCAGGATTCGCTTTTTTTTTGGAAATCGATGCCCGTACACCCAAGAGCTTCGTTTCTCTCGCTAATTATTTTAAACGCGAGTTTGATTCTTAGGTATTAATGGTTTCAGAGGCGGATTAAGGTTTTTTCGGAAGAGGAAGGCTCGTATAAAGTTTAATTTCGTTTCCTTGGGTTTGACACGAGCACCATGAGGGTGAACGTTTCCTTCGCCAGATTTATGTTGGGTACGTAATCTGGCTTTCTGGTCTGTAACAAGCTCAGGAAGTTGGCGAGTTCGATTGAATTTTCAAGATTTCCTTCAATCTTCGGCGCGCGAGCGGGCGCCTTTTTCGTAATAAATCATCGACGAAGAGCTGGTGGGCCGAGATCGATATCCTCGAAACGAGACAAGCGTGTCTTTCCTTTCTTCCCGCGCCAATAAACTCGAGCCCCGCAGAAGGAGAATTGCCCTACTTCCTACAAGCGTGTTTACGTCGAAACACGCAAGGGCCTACTGTTTCCGGAAGTAGGTGCTCCACGATAGCCTAAGTTCCTGCTGCGAGCCGGCAGACTACTCGCTTTCGCCATTCCTCTAATCGGAAGACGCTTAAAAAATCCCGAGTGCTTTATCTCGGATCAAGCTATCAATTGTTTCCTACGATATCAAATTACCCGGGAGAAGTAAGTAGCTGGAAGCTAGCTACCAAGACGATCGATTTTGATCAATATTTACAATAGAAACTGTAGAAAATTTGGGAAATATCTTCTGAATGTATTATAGGAGAGAATCCACGATATCTTGTCGATCCTTATCATAGCCTGTTTTACTCAAAATTCGTTCCTGGATCAAATAAATCTGTGAAATTCCTTGATATATTTCTGCTGAATATCAATGTTCATCCGTAAGTGCAGATAATTTCGCGGTTCGTAGACAATTCATTCGAAGGGATTCCCTTGGATTTGGGTCACGTGCGCGATTACTCCCGCCTTATATGGCGTGATTCAGGGTGTTGGCGCCATGGCGTACTTCGCCTTACCTTACGTGCATTTATCGCGATTCGCTTTATCATGGTGAGATAAGCGCGACAGTCCACGCTTCGTGCTCGTAACTGGGCTGCCCAGTAGGCGTATATGCATATACACATGTATGTAACCGTCGGCGGAGCTGCACCGATTACACGCTCCGAAGGGTGCAGGGATGCGCCTGCGCTTTAGAAGCTGCGCGCGCATTCGATCGCTTTTTAGTTGCCCCCGCAATGCGCCCCGGTTTCAGCGGGAGCGTATCCTGCATTTTGACTTTTACTTCCATGCCCTACCGCGATTGCGCCCATGTTTAGGCGCGACACCTTTCTATGCATCGCCAACGCTTCCTTTTTGCCTACCTTTGAACCCTAATAGTCCTTTGATCCCTTTAGATGTACAGGATGAATATACACACTATATTTACAGCAAAGAAACTCGAACAGTCGTAGATTATATAATGAGCTATGGGTACTCGTAAAACACATCGTAAATTATGAAACGTGCGAAAGAATTCGATCTTGCGATAAGTGATTGGGACGTTTTTACGATAACGCGATCCACGATAGTAATAAGCGCAGGCAAACTTTAATTGCGATTGAGAATTTCACTGGTGCTCCGTGGAAGGAGATTGAAACGTGGTGTAAGTATTCGGTGCAGCGTGGAAATCCAATTTTCGGCGTGGCAGAATGAAATCGTCTTTTTATCGAAGTACTTTTCGATCGAATATCAGGGCGCGATAGTCGGCAAATACGTAATAGAAGTGAAAACGCGGATGCACGGCCGCTGCAACGCGCTGTTCCGTCGATTGCACGTCGCGACGATCGCGCCGACGCGCATGCGCAAAGCGGGATGCACATTTGTGCATTCGTTTGCGCAACGCGTCCGCGGGATCGGATGGAGGAAGCGCTGAGAAGCGCGTCGGATAAAAATGCCCAGCCAGCTTTTTGATTCCCGACTCCGTAGGAAGATGGATGGCCCCAAGGAGTGAAAGTAGCGTTGAATTAAAATCGAATTAGCTATCGGGATGGTCGATGCTTGGTAGTAATGATCGATGATAATCAGCGCTGGCAAACGATGGGTGCCCGTCGTTAGGCGTCGTCGTGTGTGATTAGCGGCGATATTTTATTACTCCCTCGTAGTTGAACTTGCCGAGCGTCGCTCATTTGGAAATCAGATCTGACTCCTGGCGTGCGAATACCGACGAATCTGGTAGTAGACCGAGCGTCCTTTCGCGTATGCTTTATTAGTTCACGCAACAAATTTCATTTAAAAAATCAAAACTTGCTTCTAAATTTTTTTTAATAAAAACACAATAATTAAGTATACAATAATTAAGTACTGGTTTGTTAATGGATTAACACTAATATTATCAACGAGATCACAATAATAACGTGTTTTATACAAATTCTCCTAATGGCTAATTTTCGAAAAGAGAAAAAATCCGTCGCTTAGTGGCGACATGTAAACCATTGCATCGGTGTGTTTACTTTCCCTCCGCGCAATCCGTCCATTTTGACTTATAGATATATACAGTACAACCACATGCGCCAAGATGGTGTTCGATAGCTCCAGTGTTAAAAGACGAAGCTACGAGGAGGGGATTGATCGGCGTTTCGGCGTTCCTGGAATCGACGCTCCGCCACTATAAGGGCTGCCGTCGAAGCAGCGCGCGCCACCTCTCCTCGTCTTACGCAGGCGAATCGAGTTGCTCCCTCTCTCCGCAGGTGGCGCCACGTCCACGTTTCGCGTCGCGGCGCAAAAAAGGCGGTGGAAGAGGAGAAAGAAGTTGGGCAATCGCTTTCGCAATTTCGTTATTGCAAAAGACGCCGCGCGACGGTCTGGAAACGCTAAACATTACGCATACGCGAAGGATATTCACCTCGAAGACGGCTGACTCGATGGTTCTCACGAGGCATCCAGCCGGTTAAAGATAACCCTCGTACAAAGCAACTCAAATATTATCGAGGCGAAGGCTGTGCATTTGTCAAGCAGAGAAGTGCGATCCACATCGAACGCCAGGTACAATTCGAGCACTCGTACCACTCTTTTGGATCCTCTTCCATTTTCCCCTCCTTCCATGCATTTCGTTTCCCATAATTCCCGAGGGACGAAAAGGGGGCGGGTAAAAATGTCCTGGCGCGATACGCATTAGCCTCAAGGTCAAACCTGAGCTTCCTCCTCGCTCGTCGCCTCCCATTTCGGCGATGAGCGTCGGGAGGAGAAAACAGACTTGCCGTGACACGGTTAGCCGCGTTTGAGCGCGCAAGACTGTCGCTGCTCGTGACACTGGCATTAGAATCACGGCGGAACGTTAGACGCCGGGAACGGGAAGAGCCGTCTTCAGTTTACGAGGACAGGAGAGCGCCGCACTAGCACGGAACGGCATTACTGCGCGCACTCGCCCGACCAGTTTTTACTATCCGCCGCAGTCTGCTGCAGATTCAGTGCGAGCTCGACTAGGACTCCTCTACGACTTGCGATCGCGGTTACGACTTAGCCACTTGCCGAAGAAACTCTCCTTCGCTCTTCCGGATGCGCGGCCGGGAACAAATCGATTCCCGATGAAGTCGCCTCCGCCGATCGGCGTCGAGCTTTTTCCCCCCGATATTTATTCTTCGCAGAGCGATTCTCTTTCGCCTGGCAACCTAGTACGGCCTCCGCGCTCGTAAATATTAAACGTCGCGATTAAGGTACCGGAGAGATTTATGCTCGTGTACGACGAGACGGAAATTAGCCTCGACAAGAAGAACTTCGCTTCTTCCCTGTATCGCGCATAGTATTCAGAAGTACTTTTTTTTTTACTCGTGTACGCTATGGTATTTTACTTGCCTCTCGTTTTCGCTACGATTGCGCGTAGATCGCCACGTACTTGAGGATTTGTATGGAAATCTAAGAATCCCAAGGAGGATTAAGAGCGAGGTGCGCGAGCGAATCGTCGTCGCGTCCAAGGCGTATGTTAATAATTCATAGGGAGTTTCACTCGGCGGCGAGTGTCGGCGGAGAGGAAAAGTATCGCGGTCGGTTGCTCGATAAGTACCCCCGTAAACGTTCGATAGAGCGAAGGAACGTCGCGCGATTTCGATATCGGAAAAGCACGCGCGCATAATGTGCCATTAAGGCGATAATCTCGCGGTATGCGTCGCGGCTTGAAATCTCAGTCAGGACTGCGCGCAAATCCGAGCCTCGCCCACGCGTCAATCGGTGGAATCGCCTGTGGTAGGTAGCTGCCGTCACGAGAATCGCAAAGTACGACAAGTGGAACGACTTCTCATCTGCGGTGGGAAGAAAAAGCTTCGGATTACTGCGACTGATATTCACGGTCTCGTATTTTTCGAAACTACCGAGGCATCGAGAAATTGCAGCTGTGTTTCGAACGATTGTTATATCCCAATAAATACTTGCATCCAAATATTCGTCTTTAATCATATAACTTTATAAGAGATTTGTGTCCTTGAGATCCTCAAGGATTTTCCAAAGGTTCGAAATTCGTCCTCTTTCTTTCTTTTGATATTTATTAGAGAAGAATTTATACTGAGATTTTTTAAGATTTAAAAGACTTTTACTTTCGATAGCTTATTATTTTTCTAAGACGCTGTAGAGTATATGAAGATACCCAGCTTCTCCTTACAAGGCGCGATCGAAAGGGTCGGTAACTACGCGGTAAAAAAGACATAATTGGAAAATCTATAAATACCGTTATGAGCTGTTCGCAAGTTATCCTCATGACGATTCTCCTCAACGACTACCGGTATTGCACAATTAATCGCTTATGCATCGGCAACGCCGGTTGCAGTAATCAAATCGAGATTATGACAAGCGAGCGGCGCCGATCTCACGATAACGCGACCGCTAATATCGACGTATTTATGTGGTTCGCCCGATGGAAAACGGCGGTACGTGGAGCAAGAATGCGCGCTATCGCCAGAAGAAGCCCACCGCAAACTAATCGAATGAGAATTCGAACCGTAACGTCGGATCGCGATCGATCCGAGCAGAATTCATGAATTCCCCTACGGGATTCGATCTCGCGCTAATCGAAGGAGCTATCCGAAGAACAAGGGTAAAACACGGTACGAGGATGAAAAATGTAATTCGATCGGCGGAAGCGAATAGAGGCGGCAATGCGGAATCTTGATAAAATGTGAGAAACCGCGCGGATGGATTGCGAGGATGCTGGTAGCACCGCCGAAATTGGATCCCCGAGCGGCGAACGTTGGCAAATGTGAGTGGCCATAAAAGCTGAGCGCACCGCGAACGGTTTTATCGCTCTCGAGGCTAGAAATCAAGACAACGTCTCTTTCCGGCCACGGAGAGCGAGGCGGAGAACGCTTTTCTCGTCTCACCGGCGCGCGATCTGTGCCGGAGCGTGGCAACTGGAACGGCGAAGCAGGTTGCCTCGATTCTCCTCCCGTGCCTTTCTTTCTCCCTCGCTACCACCTTCCTCCGCTCCTCTCTTTGCGCTTCGCTCCTCCTCGCTTCGATCCTCTCCTTCGCTTCCTCCTCCCTCCCTTGTTTCCACCTTATACCGTTTTTCCGCATTTTGTTCTCACGTGCTTGCCTCGCCGCCGCGCGCCGAGGTATTTAAGCGCACGGAAAATAGTTCGAAATCGAAGACGCGCGTTTGATACTGTAACTCTCTCTCTATATAAGAGTGAAGCGTTCTTTTTTTATTCGACATCGTTGGTCTACTTTAATTCTTTGATATCGAATGCTAATCTTTGTTAACGAGTTAATCGGCGGAATGAAGTTCCCTTAGTGAATTCAGTACTCTCGACAGTGTTTTCGTGTAATTTGGTCATTCGGTTAGGGAGGTGTGTGCAGTTTGGACTTGTTTTACGCGAAGTTTTTTTGTGGACGATGCGTCCAAGTGCACCGAGTATTCGTTAGGGAATAAGAGGCGTTCGATGAGACAGGAATTGCGATGCTCCATTCAAAAATCATCGAGCGTCGCGCGCGAGCTGGTCGTGGATTTGCGCTCCGCGAACTCGCGTATCGGCGCGCCGGAGAATCGTATTCCCTCGTATCCGACGACGCAGGAGGTACTTAACGATCGCTCGAGTCCTTGAGTACTTCCGCCTCTTTTTTTCCCTTTTTTTTTTTTCGTTCCAGCGCCGATCGCTCCTGACATTTACTGCCTACTAACGCCGCTCAGCTTGCCGTATCGAATTTGCCCGACTACGAGGCCCGGCATCGAGGCAGACGGAATCGTCCGCCTCTCTCGCGTTTCGCTTTACCCTTTTTCATCCCTTGCCTTTTGTCGTGCTTGTCCACTCGACGAGAAAGACGATAGAGCGAGGATCGTCGAAATTCGCGATGGTTCGCGGCAGAAATCCCGTTTGTAATTCCAAACGAAAATACTCACTATCTCACACATTCAAAGTACCGCGTCTTTATCGCAAAGCGTATCGTCGGGAAATAGAGAAAAACAGCAGAACGAGCGATGAGTATACGAATCTCTAGAAAGGGAAATTCTTATGAAAAGCGATGAACAGCGCTAACGCGCCACCTTTCGCTCATTCACTCGACTTTGTCACTCGCCGCTCGAGAAGATTCGCGAAAATACGACTCGCATGTCCTAACGCTCCGTTCAGCGGTCACTCAACGAAGAAGGTGGAAAACGCTTTGATTTAGCAAGTCTCAAGATTACGGTACGCGGCAAAGTTGACGAACCCCTTGGCGCGGAAGGAAAATCCGCGCGCTCAGCGCTGCTCGGCACTCGAACGGATAATAACGAAGAACCTCGGAGAAGCCCGAGGCGCGCCGGCGAATTCCTTCGAAATCGATCGACGATCAACGGAAGGCGGTTTTTTCAAAAGTTCCGAAAGAGGGGCGCAAAAAATCCGAGATAAACAATGCCTTGCGATCGCGCCGGATATTCACCGTCGGCCTTAATCTCCGTCCGATCGCGATCACGTTCTTATTAATAACGGCCGCGGGCCCCTTTTTCCGCGATTTTTTCGCCGGCCGCTTAATGACCCGGTATCTGCCCACCTTTTATCCCCGATCTCGAAACGAACCACGACTAATCTCGCGGCAACGCCGCCCCGGCAAAGAGTCACGTATCCCAGCGATGCGCGCGCACACCGGCGCGATTTTAAGGTCGATCGCCAGACCATTTCGAAAGTCGAGGTTAAACTCGCCCGAGAAAACCGCGCATCTCACTCGGCGGGGCATATCGGGTTCGACGGACTCCGGGCGTGGATCGCGCCGATAATGAATTTCTCGGCTCGATTAATAAGAGCCCCAAGGGTATTTGGGTTTCGGAAGGGGCCAGGCGCGGGCTCGCGATTTATTTCGCCGACTTGACCTCGCCAACGCGTCTTGCGCCGCCGCGTCGGAGATTACCCGAGCGTGTAATCGTTGTCAAATAACGGGGGCCTGGCCGAACAGGCTCGAATCTAAGCAAAGCTCGCGGCCTCTTTATCGTCGCTGAGGAAACCTCCTTTCGAGCCCGACGCTCCTACTCGATGTCGCTTCTGAACGCTCTTGAAATCCTGTCGATGCGAAGTTTTTTTTTTTTCTTCTTCTTCAACCTGTTAGCCGAGCAGGACGAGTATACTCGTTATTGATATATGTCACTTTGTTGTGTTGCGTGCGCTCGATATATTTGATCAAAAAAACATTTTTTTTTGAGGAGTATACTCGTAGTATAGGACTGACAGGTTGAAGCGGGACTACTCGTTGCTCTTGGCTTCTCCGAATGGTGTTCAGGCTCGATTTCTCCGCTATGCGCGTATATCTCGAAAGGATCGTTGCGCACGTTTCATTACAGGTGAAACAGCATTTACATTAAAAACAACTTTGGATTTACTGCGGAGATTCGGTTCTTCTTCGAGGTAAAGTCCACTTTGCTTTTTGTTATTTCCCAGCGCGGATATTATTAACATAGTAGCTCCACCGAGCGGTCCGTGTTCCGACGGTGGATCTAGGAACTTTTTGTTACCTTGAAAGAGGCTCCGTCCTTCGAAGCCTCTCGCCTTCAAACGGCGGGTAAAACTGACTCCGCGAAAGTCGTCGAAATTAAAGAACACCGTCCTGGTATTGAACTTTATTTCACCGTTATTACTTAGTTCCGTCGTACTATTCTCGAAAACTTGGAATGGCGGAACGATTTATGGTTACAAGTCGGAGTCGGTTTGTTTGACTCCTTCCGAGAGAGGACGGTCGCTTTCTGGCAATTTTTCTTTTTTTTTTTTCTCCTCACGCTCGCGCGGATTGTCGAAAAGAGCCGAATCACGGGCCTCTTTCTATGTATGTGGAAACGTAAACAGGGCGCTGTTATCGCGCCGAAAGTTATTCGCGGCAAGTAGATCGCTAATTGAGTCAGACTCCGGAATGACTAGGCGATATTGCCGGGAATTGTTTGCACACGCTCGCTCTTTGGATACTTAGCGGCGCTATTAATCGTGGATTCTAAGCGCAGTGCATAACGGGCAACCAGCGTGGAAGCATTCTACTCCGGTTACGTTTAATCCGCGAAATCAAAGTTCCTCCACTGGCTCGATGCTGACAATTGGAAATGTACAGCCGGATTAGGAGAGCAAAGGGGACGGATATTGTTTTCTCGTAGCGCGCCTCGTATCGGGTGCTCAATGCTCGATTTAAGTGCTTTCGCAGATCTATCGCGTACACGAGTACTTTCGTGGATCGATATTGCGAGGCGAAGTGCTCGATAGGATGAAGTGCGCTCGATGGAACAAATGACATCGCGGACGGTGCGCTTCGATGCGTATGTTTGTATCGCACGTTCGCATACGCGTTAGACATTGATACGTCAGGTGTGCGAGGGGCTTCCAGGGAGCGTTGCGAAAGGTGGAGTCGTGGGGCCAGAAATCTTGGAAGCGAGGTACGTATCGCGGTATCTGCACGAAGAGTTGCCGTGTAGTTGGCCGATACACGCGCGCGTACGCGCATGCGCGCACACAGGCACGCGGATTTTATGCACGAAATAAAGGCAGGGCCGACAACAAAGGTAAACAGCGAGAGGAGGTCGCGAACCATTTAGCAACATTTCTTGGACACGACACCAGAGTTATTATCCTCTTCCTTGCCACTTCCTCCTCTCTGTCCCACCGAGGAGACTGGATATCCTTGAACAGGAACATTGTCCTCCGCGATGTACACGGCGCTACCTCTTGTTCCTCCAGCGCTACTTCGTGCGGCACCGCCGCTCTCTGACATTGACCATTGCTCGCCGCAGATTTCCACCGCAGATTTGCCAAGTCGGTAATACCAGCAGGATCGTCTCGACTTCTCCCCAGCGCTCGGCGTATTTACTCAGCTATCCGAGATACGACATGATCGAATTACCATCCTCAATTTTCCTTGACACCGGAATTCTCAGAGACGCGAAACTAGGCGGTCCTCGATCTCGTGAAAATTCTCCGAGTCGATGGATTTTGCTAAAATTCCATCGACTTCTTTGCGACACGCGAGCGACTGCGTGGATTTTCCTACTTTCCCTCAGCGTTCTTCTTCCTTTTGATGGATATTTATGGGGTATATAGGTACGCCGGGATACTCGTCGGTAGTTCCAATGTTAATTAAGCGTGAAACTTAGGAATATCTTATTTCAAGTTATTATTGGTGATTTGAGAAGCGTGCTTCTTCGGCATCGTGGGACATCGCGATACGAACAGAGAGAAAAATGGGATACGCGTATAAATGACGATATAATATAAAAGTAAAAGCCGTGTGTCCAATAGTGTGGATATCGTAAGATCGTGAGAACACAAAAATCGAGCTTAGAAACCTTTGAGCAAGCGTTTCAAAGCCACCTTGCAGAACTATGTTTTCACGAGGAAGAATCGTTTCTTTCTCAGTATCGACCGCAGTCGGGGGATCATTTTTATCGTCGATACTTACGCGCAGCCCCTTGTGCCCTATGGTAAATCGCCTCGAACAGGTCGCCATTCGCACGGCTGGAAATGCATCGTTGCGCGAGGCCATGAAAATGGGAGAACGAACCGATTCTGAGAGTTACGGTATCACGAGCCGCTCAACCCGGCCTTCCATCGTGCGAATCTGTGGAATTTGCTGGATTCAGCTCGTAGGGTTACCGCCAGACGTTTTCTCACGTGTTGTGCGAACGTTGCGTTAGAATCAACAGCGCGCCGGTGGGAAGGGCGCTTATTTCTTAAGCAAACAAGCTTCCTACGCCAAATCTGATTTTAGAAAATCCTTCCTTCTATAGGCTGGCCAACGCGGATACGCTAATCGCGGCGATCTTCGACGCTCGCCTCTCGAACGCACGAGACTTCGTGTCTTGGCTACTAATTATGCTTCTCCGGACTATGTAGTTTATAAATAGACGTTGAAATTGGTCTTACAGAGCATTGCGTCGTAGCTTATACCCGACACTCGTTTATCTTTATTTCACCCAAATCCTTTTAAAACCCTGATCTATTAACCTTTCGCTCTTCCATACACCCAAGGATCCTTCCCTTTCGCACACTACTCGATATTAAATAGTATATAGGATACCTTTGACAGACACATCGAGAGATTCGATTTTGCGCGACAGGAGTTTACAATATTATGAAACGATGATTCTATGTCGAAACAACCTAAGGTCGCGAATCGACCCTGGCGGAGCCGCGTCTCTTGCTTAACGAGCTTGTATCCATTCTGTCCGACATGTCGGATCCATTAGGTGTACGCAATAGGTGGAGAGCGCGCGCGCGTTTCGCGCTCAAAGTTTTACCAAAGCTTCTTACCGGCGAGGGAGCGTTCCAATCCACTTTTGCATCGCGATACTCTCGTGTTTAAGCCGCCAGGCGGGTAGCGCGCGCGCGCGCGCGGCTAAGGCAAGTAGAATGACTCCTACGTCGTCTGACCTACATTGACCGAAGTCACTCAACCGACGTCGACTTCCTCGAACAACTTGTACGATCTTATCCTACGATCTCGACCACTCGACGGCGATTCGCGCTGAGCGCAATACCATCGCGGATGCCAATCGGTGAGACGTTTTCCGGGCAGGTTTCCACGTCGTAACTCGCAGAGGCGTAACTTTCCATGCCGTCCGTCTAAATCGGGATAAAAAGGTTGGCCGTACGTCAGGCTGTATCGAGCGGTAGGTCAAGAATATAATCCAGCTCGTAGACGTAATGTACGTACGCTTTATTTTACACGTAAGGAGACGTTCGTAGCGCAGCGTAGATACGGAATGCGTAAAAGCGGAATTATGCATAAGGCGGTCGCGGGACTGTGTACTTGTTCTACTCGGATTCCGAACTTTCTTTCCGGCGGGGTTGCCTTTTCGATATAAGCGCACGCTCCAACTCGGGAATATCCTTCGAACGGACGCTCAAAAGTTCGTTTACTCGATATCAAATATCGAGCCACGTCCGCGTACTTTTTCCCCGTAAGCCTCGAAGTGCGAGCGTATCTTGCGAAAAGTTCGAAGGATATCGCCTCCACTTCTCTCGATCCCTTATTATCATCGACAATTTTACTCCACAATTTACTTTAAGCTAGAACTACCAAACCGGTCAAAATGGAATCGTAGTACTTTATAACGGTGTATTTTTTTTGGATATTCATCATCTCAATTTACTGAAATTTCCCTTTACTGTCCCCTGTTTTTTAAAGACTTATGTGATGTTCTAAATATTCCCAGAAAGTGGCTGGTAGTTCTAGTGTTAATATCCGCGGATCGAGCCGCGCGATTACCAGCGCGACACTCTCAATCACGATCGCGAACTCGTTAACCATTTCGAAGCTCGTACGCGAAATAAATCGGGCCGACCTTTGAGGGAAAAACGCGAGTATCCCGCGTAAGAAAATCTCGAGGTCGGAGCAAAATCGCGGCGCAGGCCCGCGAGCATTGCGCGTGACGTTTTGCGCGTGCACGAGGGCTCGTTGCAGGTTGCACACAGGCGCGACGTCATGCAGGAATGTAGGTGAGCTTGTGAGCACATCGGGCGCATTACGCGTACACGTAACCGGCCGCAAGTGTGGGAAAGTGAGGGAGCTGGCCTCGAACTCAGACCTCAACCTTCTCTCCTAGCTGGAAGCCCGTTCTTCCTTTTCTACCGAGCGAGGCGGTCTAACTGGCCTGCGCCAGGCCTCCTTTCAGGCTGCCCTCTCGTCGTTGCGTGGCATGCACCGCGTTCGTTGCGATGCAACAGGCCATTTCAGAATCCTAGATTTCCCTCTTATCGCCCCTGTTCCACGCTCTTTTGACCTCCATCCGCTGACCCCTTCGGGAGTTTTATGTACAACTTCTCCTGCGCCTCGTACGACTTACGCTGCTATTTTACTACGGACCGCTTTTAATATCCTTCTTTCTATTTAATTCGTTCTCATGTCCACCTTCGACGTGCGTTCTTCTTAATGGAGGCTAGATCGTGTGCGTTCATTAGCACGATGACTTTATAATTGGATCGCTGAATGCTTTCGAAGATCTATCGAAACTCTACACCTCTCTTTATAAGTATTTCGAAGGCTTTGTATTTGGCGCGATTAGAGCTTTCGAGTAGACAATTTCAACCAATTGGTGATGTTCTTATAAAGTCTGTCCAACCACCACTGTTTAAAAAATACATCTAGAGGTGACGGCGGAGGAAGCATTTTCTGAAATGTAGGACGAATTAGTAACCGCGCTTTATCCATCGCGAAAGCGATTTAGATAACCGCCGCATTTTTTGATACACGTCGAACTCAGCCCTGGGCCGCGTCCTTTCGGAATACAAAATACTGGGTCAGGGACGTGCGGCAACTACGGCGTAACCTAAGGGAGATGCAGGCGTGAGTGCAGTCGGACTAAATCTCGTTAAAGCCCTATAATTCGCGCCCGGAACTCCGTGACATAATTCCAACACTCGATTGAACGGTCCGAGGGGATAATCGAGTCGCTGGGAACAGTTCGATAAATCCATGAACGACGGTAACGTGGATCCATTAACAATGGCCGTATTATGCTTCGTTTCGAGACTTAATGCGTGCCAATTTGAGTAGCAGGAATGAGACTGGCTCTCGTCCGAGCATTTTATTGAGCGCATAAGCGAACGCACGTTTCTCTCCTTGTCTTGGAAAATGCGTAGCTTTGATCTCGAGACGTGGATTTTTGCAATAGCTTCGAGAAAGTGCAGCTGTACGCTGAATATTTATCGTCCTTTCCCTCTTTATGATTCTGGGTTAGGAAAATCTCTGATTTGCGCGATCGATTCTCGATATTGCGCGGAAGCGCCTTGGTTTTTGGGGAAAACATCGGGATCTGTTGCCAAACCGATAGTCGTGGTTGAGTTCCGTGCCAGTGAATTTTTCCGTCAGCGATGCTTTGACGAAATGCGGAAGGAGCTTCGCGGCATAAATCCGGAACTTCGTGCCGAACGGCTGAAACCCGTTTCCGGATTGGGCGGTATGCAAAGATATCGCTCACCCACCGGATTTCGGTTGTATCTCACATATTCGCAAATACCCTTATATTTGTGGAATCGATATATTCCTGGTTACACGGTTGAAAAAAAATTCGCGAGCTCCCCGCAATGTTTTCCTTCTCATCTCCTTTAATCCGTACTTCGTAGCTGACGAATTCCCCCGGATTTAAAAACATGCTACGATCCTCCATTCCATCCGATTCTAAAACTATAATTCTTCTCAGAGTTATATATACAATGAAATAGGTTTTGGTTAACTTAAAATTAAAACTATAAACCTTCAAATTAAATATTTTAATCATTAATAATTGATACTTTCAAATATTAATATTATTATAACTTATTATTATTAATTTAACTAATATACGATTATAAATATGAACATTAAAAACGAAAACTTTAATTCCCATATTTGCGATTGATTGTATCAATATTTCAAAGTATTACGCGGCTGCGTACGAGGGACGGCATTTTTCCATAAATGCGATCGCTTGTCCAATCCATCGTGCCGATTACGAGCCACATCGGAGGATATATCTCGGGGAGAAGAAAAACGACACGTACCTCCACGGGGTTGAACCTGTGCGAGAACTTTATATCTCGGCGCGTCGGACGCGTAGGTGAGCCATAAATAATCCATAATGACGAAACTTACAGGAAACTTGTACGTCAAGGCTCTCACGCGCGACAACCGCGTAGCTTACGTGCAGCGTTTAAACCCCGCCGACGACCTCGGTCGGGCCAACCCTGAGAGAACGGACGTCGAGTGCCGTGCCTCGTTCTAACTATATCCCAACCCTAGGAAAATGGACCGAGAGGCGGAAGGAAACGCGGAAAGAGAGAGAGAGAGAGAGAGAGGGAGAGAGAGAGAGAGAGAGAGAGAGAGAGAGAGAGAGAGAGGGAGGGAAGGGATAAGCGTATGGAGAGAATGAGAGTGATAAGGCAAATCCTGGCATTTTTTCTTTCGAAAGACACAGATTTGGCCGTTAGAATAATTTTTTTTTTTTATGTATGTCCCCATGATTAGACATTCTTTTCCTACTAAGGCTCGTCACTACTTACTTGTCACATGATATATATAATCACTGTACAGTTTCTAACTTTTACAATTATAAGGCGAATCATGAATTTTAGTGGTCTTAGCAAGCATTCTCACGCATAAAAATTCTAAATTCTCCATCTGGTTTCTTGGAATTATAACTTCAATCGACAGAACATTGCACGCGGAAAATGAATTACTTTCATTAAAATTCTTATTCAATTTAAGAATGAAACAAAATTGAAAATCAGAAACGTAAAGTGGTGAATTAAGCGATATATGGAAGAAAGAAAAAAATTGGAGCAACCGGACGCATAAACGATTACATTAAATTTTACCCTTACAATCATATTAAATCCTAAGCCATCGACTGCTTAAGCCGTGGGTCCAAATTCACAATTTCGACTCCTAAATGCCTAAATTATTGGGTTGTTCGGAAAGTCATTTCGTTAAGTAAAACCACCTGAACCAGTTTTTTGCCAGCAAGGACCAAAACTTTTATGAGAGGGGAATTATGTTACTGCCAGAAAGATGGCAAAAGGTGTTGGACCAGAATGGCCAATATATAATTTAATAAAATATTTATTCATTATACGAAAACTGTCTTTCATGTTCCCCAAAGAACGAAATGACTTTCCGAACAACCCAATAATTTAGGCATTTAGAATTTAGGCAATAGAATCATTTTCACCGGCGGCTCTTTGCCGGTCGACCTTCGATCCTGCTTCTGCCCCGTGTGCCTTGCTCGCTTTCGAGCCGCTGCATTGTTTTTCAGCGGGGTTCGGAATGCGGGATCGGCCATCGAGAAAAATTGCCCGCGTCGTCGATGGGACGGAGGATATGATCGGCGATAAAACTGGTTATGCCGTTGGAATGGCAAACATTAGCCGCAGTTGTGCGCCAACAAACGCCGCGGAAAAGAAGAGGCGCTCGGACGTGCGCGTCTCTAATTTCAGGGTGGACTCGAATCGGCGCTCGTCGTCCTCTCACGCTCGTTTATCCACCACCGAGCCATGTTTATTCATTCGGTCCGCCCACGGCACTGATTGCCGAAGACGTTTCATCGGAATTTTAATACATCCTCGCATTAATATAAAGCGAGCTTTGGATAATGGTCGAATGGAACGCGCTCCTCGAATTGCGGTAGGACAATTTATGCGTCGATCAAGGATCGGGATCGAGAGGCATAACGTCATCCGCGCGACACTGAAACAAAGTTCGAACTCTTCTTCGAGCCTCTGAAATTTAACGCTAAACCTACCAAAGCGATCAAAATGACGGCTCAGTTTTTTTGAGCAAAGTTGCTGTATTTTGTAAGAGAACATTTGCTGAGATTTCCTATGATTCTAAGGTAAAGTTCGAATCATTCTATATATCCATAGAGATTTCTTCTTAATACCCTTTTTCTTTGAGGAAAATCGTGGTGTGAATAAGTATATCCAGAAAGTGCTTAATGGGTTTATTGTTAAGCAAGAAATTATAGTCTGTATCCCATATCTATCGACATCTCTTCTTACCACCCTATTTCGTTAAGAATACACGTGGTGTATATAAATATATCCAAAGCGAAGTTGGTAGATCTAGCATTAACCAACAAAATTACACTCCATATCCCATCGCGTTTCGTTTACTCCCTCAGTCCATCCGCGACCCACTTTGGCGCGCGTCAAAGACCCAAAGGCGTGTCCGACGCAAAGCTCCGAGCTCTCCCGCGAAAGCGTATACCCGCTTAGACACCAGCAGCGCCTTCCGATACAAAAGGGAAGAAAACGGCGGGCCGTAATACCGCTTGCATAATCGAGGAGCCAGCGGAGTCCTCGGAAAGAAAGGAATTCCAGCGCGTGACCCAGTGTCGGCCAGGACGAGAGCGCCTTGGGTGTCTGGGGGCCTCGGGGTTGGCCACCAGTGACCCGGTTTAAACTTTCCCTATCTTGGCCCGTCCTAGACGCCTAGAAAACGCGCGCGCGGATCCACACTGGCGGAGGCTTACGCGTACACACACACACACCCACACACCTGTCGTCTCCCTCCCCTCGTCCCCCTTTTCCAGCTCCTCTCTCTTTCGCGCCAACTCCCTCGCAGCTCCGCGACTTTCCCGGGAGGCTGGGATAAACTGGGTCATAGCCAGATATCGACATATTTCTCTTCCCCCCCCGCCCCCTGCGCGCGACCTCGGCAATCCTCGACGGACCTTTCCCCGTTTCATCTTGGACTTTGGCCCGCGGTGATGTTCATGGACGTTGGACGCCCGTCTTTTCTTCTTGCTCCGCTTTCATTTTTCCTCTTCTTCTTCCGCCTCCTCCCCCCCCCTCCTATCGGATCGTTCACTCCGCTGGCAAGCGGCGTACGGCCTTGCTGACAGCGTACGTAGGATCGCGATGGACGTGGCATCTCTCGAACTCCTTGCTCGTGATTAGCTGTCAAATCTGTAGGATCCTGCCGAGCATAATTATACTCGCGGTTATTATGGGGATTTGATCTCGGATGACCTTGGTGCGTGAGTTGGAGATAGTTCCTTAAGGGGTTTTGCATCGAGAGGTCGTAGTGCTGGTTGGTGTTTTGTAATGTTTGTATTGCTGGTATTGGTATTGAGGGGGGGAGATTCGAGTCTCTGGGTGTAATTATATAAGGGTTTATAGATTTTCCTTAAAATAGATCGCTTTCGTTGAAGTATGTAGGTCAGTCGCGGGAAGGAAGTGGGTCGTAAATCGGGGCGTAGTAAATCGTGGGTTATACTTCGAGGATTGTTCTCCCTGTGGCTGAGATGAGATTCGTCGGTGGCTACATTACCTTTTTCCTCTTATGTGTTTTTACGAGGATCGGCGTGTGGCAAATGGGGAGCGCGTTTCGTCGCTCCTCTCGGTTGGAAAGGTCGTTGCACAATTTCCGTCGTCGAGGAACTTGGTGCACTTATTCCCGGAACGGGCTCCCTTCTGACGTACGTCCCGTTACTTTTGATCTGTAAACGCGTGCGTCAGACGGGCCTTACTTGGCCAGTGCAGTCAGCAGGCCGGTGTAAAATATGTAACCTTTATGAGATGTGCGCGACGTCTCGCACGCGTCACGTCTGGCCTTTACACTCGATTGCTTGGGTCAGTGCTACCGATCTTGCTTCCCTCGCTCCACCGAGCAATGGAATTTTTCTCCCTTCCCGGAAAATTTGAGGAAAAACCAAATCGACATTGTTCTATTTACGATAAGCGTCCTTGTACGAGGATAAACCTGGATATCGTCCGTAATCCCAATATTTCTACGATGATTGATTTTTGTTCTCATTCAAACTCTCACGCGCTTCTACTAAAATTCACCTTTTATTCACGTATTTATGTCCACGTCTGAATAACGTTTCGTCGCGTCTGCACGCGGCTATGGTGATCGACGAACAGACGCTTCCACGACGCTTTGACATTTCGACAGCTGCAAACCTAACAAATACCCGTCTTTCGATAATAAAGTCAATCTACGTAGAAAAACGAGTAAACGCATTTTTCGTGTTAACCTGCCTCCCTTCGTATAACTTCATCCTAACTCATCCTGGATCTTTGCGCCACTCCAAAATGTCAATCTCTCTACATTTGGAATACTCGTTACGTTTATATTTATCGCGATGATTAAATTTCGATACGTATTCTCGATCGACGATGATGCATTTATAATGCGCGATTTATTATCTCGCATTTTAATAAACGTCCATTCCGTGCGATTTAGCCGCGTACGCGCTGGCGTGAATGTTCCTTTCGCCTCCCGATTCGGAATAATCGGGGCATTTAATTCCCGACACTCGGCGTCCTGCTGCCGTCATTGATGATCCCGGTACCCTGCTTCCGTCACGGCCGCCCCATTTTCCTATTTTCCGCCGGTGGAAGCTGCGAACTGGCATAAAGGGAGGGCAACCTTGACCCGGTCCGTCGCACGCGTCATGCCTGGCCTTTACGCGCGATGCGTTAGGTCAGTGCTGCTCCTATCGGCTGCACGCTACTCTCCTATTCTACTTTCGTCACTCTCCGTCCCAACTGCTTTCCCACTTGCTTTTAATCCGATATCCGATTAGTTTTAATACAATACGAGCCACCGCCAGACCCCGTGCCCGAGTTTTCTGTGTTCCATCATCGATTTACACCGCTCTCTCGCCCCACTTCGCGTATTAGCCGTTTTTCTTGTTCGAGCTAATACGACACTCGATAACGCGCGGCCACTGTAATGCGAATTATTGCGGCGCTTCGTAGCCGGGTTTTGCGCGTATCGTTATCGATACAAGCTGCGGGCTACCATCCTATATTCTACTTTCATTACTTCCCATATTTATCCTTTTACCACCTCTGGCCAACTCGACACCTGCCTGCCTTTAATGTAATCCCAATGTTGTACGACCGACTTTTTCGTATTTTATCATCGGTATGCGTTACACTTTTATTCCACTTTAGTCACTTTCCAACCGTTCCATTTTCCCACTTCGGCCCAACCCGACACCTGCTGACTTTCGATGTAATATAAATTACCGCGATGCCGTGCACTCGAGTTCCGCGTGCTCCATCCTGAGTGTCCGCGGCCAATGTTGTTCGATGTCATTTCAACGCGTATCGTACTCGCGAAATGTATTATATCCATTGCCGTAATTTTGTCAGGTTTTTTTTTATTATCGTTGGATTTTATTGGGGACACGTTGAGTATATTGTGCGACACTGGGTTTAAATATGTTGAAATGTAATTCGATGACGATACAAAATCTCGTAGTTTATTTACGTGATCTTCGATATCGACGAATAGCGTTTGTTAACCCAGGATCGAGCGTGCAAAGTGGGCTCGAACCGTTGTGTCTACACTGCTGACATTATCGACGGTTCGAAAATATGCTTTTATTAAGCGCACGTCTGGGATTCTCTTTCAGTAATGGACCGGGCCATTATTGCGGGGAGTGATTTAGCCTCCCGCATTCTCCTAGGATCATTGTAAGAGCGGTGCAGGAGTGCGTTTATCAACAACCATCATCTACTTGCAAATGTCAGACGCATATCCATTCGCTCGGCCAATCGATGTCTGGGATTACGTATTCCTGCAATTTCCGATTAGCGTTTCATTGTGGACACGGTATATTTCAAGTATTGACAACAGTATTTGCATACACGCTAGATATTTACTTCTCGGGCCTTCAAAGTGTTTCTTACCTCGCCTTTTTGTCCCGAATTAACATACGCAAACCGCGGGTTTCGATCGGCACGACTTCCTCGAGTATAATGCGCTTTTACAAACGTCAAGTCTCGCCAGCGTGGGCGGCTGATTTGATCGATCCTCGCATGGAGGAAAGCGTGCGCCGCCTTCCATGATCCGTAATACAATGATATCGTATATATCCTTGGCTAATATTCAAGCCTTATTTCGTCCATCGCTCTTTAGACGCCCCTCTGCGAAGTTTCCCTTTCGATATTCACGATTTAGAAAAATCTCCGAGGAACGTAATTTGAGACTGTCGTAATATCGAAGAATAATCGCAGACTTAAGTAAATAGTGGGCCTAGGGTAATTTTTTATTTTAATCCTCTTAGTACTCCTCGATGACAAGATCGCTTTAGAATAATCGTCCACGCGAACCGCACGAGCTCTGGACAGGTTTTCTGTTTTTAACCGGCGGAAATACGACTTTGAGAAATTCTCTTTGATCGTACACCGTTTAATCTCTGTCGCGGACAGAGTATGAGAGGCGGATTAAACGGTTCGGGCCACGGAGGGTCAACCTTGCGCTTTATTTTAAGGTAACAATCCTTGAAGAAATCTCAGCCCGACATCGTGTCAGCTCTTAACCTTAGCAGCTGTATCTCAGCTTCGCACGTGTCAGCTTTTAGTGGGCGCAGACCAGTACTTAGGGCCAACGGCCCTGACCTGACACGGCTCGATCATTCGTGACCGCCATGCTTGATATCTGCGCTGATTGCGTAGGTCAGTATCGGCCTCTTCTACTACCGCCTTTTTACACTCTCGCGCCTCTCCTTCCTTCCACGATATCTGCATTTCTCGACAGCGGCTCGACTTTGCTTGCGCAGCTCTTTTTACTTTTTCTTTTCTTTTTTTTGTCCGCTCAGTTCATTTCCTACGCAGACTCGTAGGAGTATTTAGCCTGCACTTTAACATTTATAGCGGACTATCCACTGGCAGGTCTGCGGTGTACTTGAATCAACTCCACATCACAGGGTAGTATCATTGTCAGCTTGCGTATGGAGTGAAAAATCAGTTTGCGACGTTTGAGAACCAAGCTTTGTTCTCATAGTGTATAACACCGAACTTTGTATTGTCTTTCGAACCTTATGCACATCGCGATACAATGACCTTGGCATATATACCGGTTAGGATTCGATGGAAAAATCCAGAGAGGTCGTATTGAATTGAAACTCGCGTTTTTCATTGTACTATCGCGATTATACATCTCCCGATTATTCCACGAGAAACTCGTTATCGACATGGCATGCAGTTGACTTCTTACTCTCGCGATCTCGTTAGTTCGAAGTTAATAGTAATTGGAGGAGTCTCGGATGGAACTCGCAGACGAGCAGATCGCTCGGCGCTCGTACGATATTCGCGTCGAAACAAAGTCGGCGCTTGTCGAGTCTCGAATTAGTTGATCTATTAGGAGGGCATAATTTACACGCTTTATCGCGCGCTCGACAAACATGGCGCGAGTTACTAAAAGCTCGCGCGCCTTTTCCTCGAGACTTAGCCCTGGAAATCAGCGGAGGCTGAGTGGTTTTTGCAGAGGAACACGAGCGTCGTGGGAGACCTTCTCCACCATGGTTATTAGAGAGCTATTATTTTCGGAGCGCGACGTAAGTCCGGAGCCGCTTATATCGGCATAAGGTGGAATAAATTCATCGGGCCGTGTCGCTTTCATCTTCTGCGCCCACGTCCAACCTTCGAAACGACGGCTGGAGACGTATTCCGTCGACAAGATCGCTCGGTAGTTCCGAATTAAAATTCAGACCTACGGTATATGCCCACGTGAGCGCATCGCATTATGGTGCATCGGGAAGCTGCACGGTTTTACTGGAATTTCTTCGGCACCTTTGATTCTCGTCGGAGATCTGTCGCGCATGCGCGAGGAACTTTGCTCAACTCGATGAAGCAGGGATCTTTTTGATCGTCCATCTTAGGGGACGAACGCCAATGAAACTGTCAAACTAATTATCGCCCTGTTTTTTTACAAGAATTGCGCCAATTAGTAATAATACTTTTGTTGCATTGTTTTATTTTACGATTTGCAATGCATTTTCCAGCAGGAACAAAATTTCGATCAATTCTGGATATTATTAAATTATTCGATAATCGATTTCATAATTAATTACGAGAAACTACTTTAGGAGGTACTATAGGCTGTTCCAAAATTCACGCAGGAAGTAATTTTCATACAAAACACAGGTTTACGATCGAAAATTACCAATTTCGTTATCTAAATAGCCTTTGCCTTTGCCAGCTCGTCTTTGCTGATATATACGCAATCTTCCATTGAAATTCACAAATCCCGCGCCAATTTTGGCACACCCATTATCTCCAAGAAAATAATTTAACAATCCATCTAATAATTAATCAAGGAAGTACTTTATCAGGAACCGTGTCGAATTTCGAATTTTTCATCGGTGCCTACAAAGCTGATCCAATCGTCGATCCAGCAGGCCGACACCCCGAGCAGTCCGCCACTGCTCGCGATTACCATAGCTCCATAGTTCCGCGGAGCACGTGGCGAGGAAGACTCGCGTGGCGCGACCCTGCATTTGCCGCCTTTGCCATTCCTTCCTTGACACCCGCACTCTTCCCTTCGCCCCTCGTGTTTCTCACGGCGAACGGCCCAAGGCCGCCGGTGGGCGCGGAAGGCACACCCAAGCATGTTAATATACGACCCTGATCGCCGATCGACGCGATGACGTGTCTCATTAAGCACCATGCAGGCCGATCTTCCTGCGCAGTCCGCGAATCTTCGCGAATTTTTCCAGAACGGAGACTCGCCTGCTCGAGACGCAGAAGAGGATTCGCTTCCACCGCAGACACTCCTGCTCGTATGTCGCCTCCGTACGATTGATGGTTGCGGCGAAAATGATCGCGGTTTTAAGCGGTATATTTAACTCTTTGTAGGTATTGCGCTTATAACTTCTATGCTGGTTGTTGGTTTGAGAAAGTTGGGTGATTCTTAGTTTGATAATGGAGCTATTTGTACCCTTTATATGTTAATTCTCCATCTGGTCTCATGGAGTTGGAATTTGAGGCGACTTTTGTGCGGAATAATGATAATTTTGACCACTGGTGCGTGGATCGAATAATTGTATGATTACTAAATTAGGGATTGAAATGAGATTGATATTGAAAAATTGTAAAGTTTAAGGTAGTGGATTAAAGTGTATTAAGAAAAATGGCGTAGAAAAAAATCAGACAATCGAGCCTGGAATATCGACGTGGTCGACTGAAATTCTAACTCCGCGATGGAGAATTGAATTATACAGCGTGCGAGTAGGTGCTCTCTTAGACCAAGGATCACTCGTCGTTCTTATACTTAACTCTTCACGGTGCAAATAGCTTTGTTCGTTTTGAAACAAGCGACATTGGGATCTAAACTGCATCGCGTTGGTATTGAGAAGAGCGTCGAGGACGGTTGGAAGGATTTCTGAAGCTCTTCGTAGAGTACACAGTGCCATTGCACCGTTTAACGGTTTAATCGTACAAAGCGAAGATGCGCGAGCTGTTCTAAACGTGGGCGAATCAGGAATCGCTCTCGAGTCCCGATCGCCCTCAGCATTCGCAAGTTTATCAATGAGCCTCACGGTTATTTACTCAGGATCCATCCGCAAGGAAGACGCAAAAGCCTCCCCGCATTCGACAGGAAAGTTTATCCTAAGGTTTGAAACCTCCAAGTCGCTCATTTTCAATTTCCTCAGCGCAGCCTGACGCAAGGAGAGGCAATACGCCGCGGTCTGCATAATGGTCAAAGATCGTAATTTGCAGTTTAAAGCGACTCCTTCGATTCATTAGCATGCCGGCTGTTTAAATTCGCATTATGCATCTGTGTACCTAGAACGTCTTCTTATCGTTAGGATACCCTATCCCCTGAACGCGCGAGGTCATGGAGATAAAGAGCACAGCAATTGCCAAGAGCAGCATCATCGATTCCCAAGAAATCGATCCGCGGCATTCGACGCGGCTCCGAGTTTTTTTTTTTTTGCTGCGATGCAATCAAGCGCGTTAATACATAACCATATGCAAGAGTGAAATACAATCCTCACTGGCCTCCTAGATTCGTGGAGAAAATCTCCATCGGGTGCGAGAAACCTGGAGCTTCCGATCGCGATGCAACACGTGGTTGACAGTAGGAGCGCAGCGGCCAAGGCGCAAAATCCGTTGTCCGATAAAGACTGACGGACGATGCACTTTAAGCGGCTCGTGCAATCTCGCTCATGAAATTTCAACGCGGCCGCGGCGCGAGTCAAGGCTTCGCGGCCGAGTGACGCGATCCTAGGCGGCCTCTTGCAATTCCTGCGCTCGGGGAGGATCGTTGCGCGATCTTGCGACACCGTCTCGCGGCGTCTAAGAGCGCAAACGTGGGCAGCCCGCAATTCGAGCCGAGCGCCCCAAGGTCGCGACGTGGAACGATTTACTGCGGGGAGGATTTACGGCCCGGCCGCACTACCTGACCTACGGTCAATGAAGTCCCAAAAATTCGGCCAAACTGCCGGGAATTCGCGGCCGAGGGAAACCACCGTGGCGGTCGGCCCTTTCGCCGTGGATTTCGCTGGAGGTATCGTAAATCATCTTCGTCTGCTCGAGGAAATCGGCCGGTCGACGACTTGGCTGGCCTGTATCGAAGAACGATACGCATTGAGGAGGTATTCGTAATTTAGACCGGATTAGAATTACGTATATTACGATGGAGTTTGCACTTTTGGAGAACTCTCACGTCACTGGAGTCTCGATTTTTCCCTAAGATTCCTGTTTATTCGTTTTAACCGATCGCGCTGTCCGCGTACTGCGGTGAACCGTGTCGCGATGTTTGGTCACGATCCTCAATTGGCAACGCGCTCGGTTACGAATGTACCTCCTCGCGAGTCCGTCGGAGCTTCCTCTCGTAATTACTAATTTTATTTAAAATGATCGTATACAACCTGCATAATCAGCAGTCTTTCTTTAACACATTCATTTTTATCAATATTTCGAGGAAAAAAAGAGCAGCGCGAACTCGTCGATCGTCGTTATTCGCAAATAAATGAAGGAATTCGTGGCACAATCCGACACGGATCTTTACAAACCCCTGACACTAAAACGCTTAAGAGGAGGAATGATGTGCAACGTGTACAAATGATGCGTCCAGGAGAGGTCTGTTAATATTAATACATTCGAGCGCGAAATGTACCCCGAGCGTTTACACTTGACAGCGCAATGTCTTATATTTCGTAATCGACGATGGCCGAATTATTCATCGAGGCCCGCATCCGAGCTTTTGGCGCCATTCGATTCTGCCGCCATGATTTCCATAAAGAGTCTGGGAGGATTTGCAGTCGGGCACGCCTGGCGGTTTCAGAAAGATGAGATTGTGCCGGGGCTAAAGCTAGTTTCCTCCTTCGCATCCTTTACTCCCCATACCGTTAGGTCGATGATCTTCCTTTCTTCGGGTTCACCTTGCTTTTTCCCTTTCGAGGATTATCTCGCCTCCTTCAGGTAGAGATTTTTTCGATCCCGGCCGGACATATGAAAGCGACCATCGTATATTGACCTGCCGCACTATGCTAGTTATAAGGCCCTCCTTCGTCTTCTGATCCGGGGTCGGCGAGCAAAAAGACGATTCCCTTTAAAACGCTTCCGATACGTACCGCTAGAAGCCATTAAGGGTACCCAGCCACTTTTCCATTTCACACGGATGATTCTCACGATGACTGTTCAACTTGATTATACATCGCCATGGCGATGATGAATGTTGCGCCGGTAAATAACGTGGCATCCTGCGTCGACGACTGTTCTGCGTTCGTACAGGTATCTAAAAATACCCGTGTTTGCACGCATCTTAACCTTTCATGAAGACCGCTCATTTTCAAGATACTTGCATAAGATACGTAAAGTTCAATCGAAAGAAGACGGAGAGTATATATTTTCATAGATACGTGGCGGCTTAGAAGAACGTTATGCTTCGAACACCCCTCTAGATATCGAATCAAATTCGTATCAGTTTTCAAAGAGGAATCTAAAGAATCCTTGGGAGATAACTAAATATTTTAATTCAAGCTTTTAGTCTGTAGCTTAACAAAAAACTGTCTTAGGAAATTCTTATTATCTTCAAATCGGGAGTGCGTTGTACGTAAATAAAAGACTTTCATATAATATCAAGAGACTCGATATAGCTTCCAGCAAGAAATGATCTTCGTACTGTAAAACAGACCTTCGAAGCGGCTCACGATCCTTTGGCTTTCGGCTGACAGTTGGCTCGAACACTTCCCAAACTTCGTTCCCGGGTATTGGTTAGAATCAGGATCGTCATCTGCGCGTGATATATTTTTGGGCGGGTGTAGATCTGCGCGTTAGGCTCGAAGGCTTTCGTGCCGCCCTCCCTGACGATCCGCCGTCCCTTCTTCCGGCCGGGCCGGCTTAAAACCTTCGTATACCTGCGCCAAGAAGAACGACCGTGGCATTCCAGAAGAGATTAGATTACTCGTGGTCCTTCCACAGATGTGACCTTCACTCCTGGAAATTGCAGGTTTCGCATCCTCGGAAGCGGGGCCGCCACGCTGGATCGTGGAATAATATTGGCCCGCGTATTAATAAGACGCGGCTTAGACTCAGTGGCGGCTAGCGACGCGGTTATCTCGATTATCCCGCAATCTCGATTATATTCCCGCCCATCGTGCTCGATTCGCAATAGCATCGCGCATTCATCGTGCACCGAGAAAATGGAGATGATCGAAAGTGTTCGTCGGTACATGGGAAACGAATGTCGTTACATCAGAGCGGCAGAGCTGTGCGCGATAAAAACCCAGAGAAAGCGCGTAGCTGAATTGGTTGATAAATGTCGGAAGTAATGATGCAGGATGGCGGTTGGCGAGCTGTCTAAATTGCGCCACTTAACCAGCGTCTAGACAATGATATACCTTAGGAGACGCAACGCGTCCTAAGTGACGAGATATAAGGAGCATACAATGTGGTGTACGAAGGAGAATCGGGATCGCGATTGGACATTCGATCGGCGTATCCGACGACTGGCCGTGGCAGTCGTTTTAGCGGGCCCCCGATGCGCGAGGCAGCGTTTTATCAGCGGAATATTCAAACATGAAATATCCATTAGTCATTCGTGAATAGCAGCGGCGTGTAAGTGTAACAGGTATGCCAGCGCAGGCTCGTAGGCGAGTATAATTGAAGTCCTAATTCTGTAACAAACGATTCCGCACCGACAAAGGGACATGGCTGCGAGTAATCCCATATAGAATGTCCTTGATCGTTTTATTTCGAGCATCGGCCAACGATTTAACTTCGCGTTTTCGGAGCAAAGTTAACTCTAAATCGCCAAGATCTTGGAGAGTATATACAGTGCGTTGGGTTTAAAATAGGCTAGGAAAAATCGTGCTTATAAACACAAGAAAAAAACAGTATAATAGTCTAGACAATTAGAGAAGTCTTTTAGGATGGGGGATTTAAAGTCGGATACAGGTTCGAAGCAGCTCGTTAAAGCATTAAGGAAGGAAGGGTCGAGATCAGGACGCAGTATTCAGAAGCCATTGGCACGTCGAATTCTTTGCAAGAACGAGCGTGTGGATTTCAGGGAGGTCCTGCCATCGAAACAATTGTCGATAATAAATCTGCGCTCGAGGCCGCTGTTGTTGGCGAGCGCGGGGTTGGACGGACGTGGTATTCCCACTATTTCTCGATCGTGCAGAGCTGGAGTGTGGCGGCCGCCACAAAAAGGGGGATGGGTTACAAAGGAAGAATCGGCGCGAGAGGATACAGAAGCGTGAGAGAAACCACAAATTAAGCCTGCCCAATTTCCAGATACAAAAAGGTTCGTTTCGAACAAAGTACGTGCCTGGCTGGACTTTTAAAAGCGTACAGGATTTATTCGAAACTGCGGACGATCGTTCAGAGATTGAAAGCAACGCTCCACGCATTTTCTATTTGACATCTACGTTTTCGTTTCCTTAACATTCGTATCAACTGGATCATCCGCTATACACACTTATCGAGTTAAATCCCTTTCGACTTCCTCTTATACCTCGAAATCTATACAGTATCTCTTCATGGTGCACCTCACTTTCGTATCGAATTAAAAATTCCATACGCTGAGATTCGCTCGATAAAAGTACGACTCTCGAGCTTGGACGCATCGATCGGCCCATTCGTCGTAACGGGCGGGCCTCGATTAACCTTTCGAACAGAACAGCCTCCTAATGATCCTATCCAAAGGTCCTTTGTTGCTTCCACGATCGTGGCTCCATGTTCGAATTAACCGATGGCCACTGCTCTCCTCTACCTGCACCCATGCAGCTGGTTTTTTGCCCCGTGAAATTGGCCGCAACGAGAGCTCGAGGCCGGCTCGACGCGATAAAGGAAAAAGGAGGTCTTGCAAAAGCTCTACCTGTTCGCGACGCTTTTGTAGGGATTCGCAGACGTGCGCCTCTCTCCCTCTCTCTCTCTCTCTCTCTCTCTCTCTCTCTCTCTCTCTCTCTCTCTCTCTCTCTCTCTCTCTGCCTCTCTCTGCTCCTCGAGACGGGGCCGTTGTGACGTACCAATCACGGCATTTTGTCATGTTAATTTGGAAACGGTCCGCATTTGTCCGTCGCGCTCCCTTCTCACGGAAAAGAAAAAGAGGAAACGGGCGACGCGATGTTTTTGTATCGGCGTATCCCCGCCAGCTTTGCGAATGCAATTGCAACCGTGAGAAGCCGGCGCGGTGAGATTACCGGCGTGCATGCGAGGAACTAACGCGATAACGTACTCGCGGAAACGAGATTAGGCCCTTTTACTTCACAGTGGTTACCTTCATCGCCGATCGAGGCTCGAACCGACGACGAAGGTACGAGGCGTACAAGTCCTCTCGCTTTTGCGAAATTAGGAATTTAATAGTCGATCGGAGGATAAAATTTAAAACCCTTTGCGCTCCTATGTCGAGTGTCGTTCGACAGCGTATTTTTCTCGAGCGATTATTCGCATGTTTCATACATACGAATCTAATAAATACAAGGAAAAACCTTTTCCGAACGTTTCATCGATGGTAGGATGTGTACTTTGCAGTAGAACTCGAACATAAATTCGAATCTGTGTTCCTGTTCGCGAAAGAGATAAAACTCTGTGGAGCGCAAGGGGTTAATGGTCGTTTGTGAAGGTTGAATCGTGCAGGGTAGGAACTTGGTCTTGGGTTCATCGTGTTGAGGCAAGTCGCTGGGTCGAGGTATAACTCCTTTTCCGTGCTCGAAAGGCGCACCGACTAATGGCGGGTTGAAATATACCGAAAGGTTACAAGTGCGTATTACCAGTGTGGCATTGGGAAATTGATTCCGCAGCGAGCACAGAGGCCGTCTTGAAAACAAATTGGCACCTCTGATGTCGGGTATTGGGGCCTAAAGAGCTTTGCACGCACGAATGAGGAGAAAAAAATCGGTTTCCTGTTCGAACTCGAAAATTGAAATACCAGGATGTGGTCGGAACTGTCAGATGTCGATGGCGCACGCGAAACCACACGCGTGTGTACTTCGCAGGTGCGCAGGATCGAGGAAAACGCTCTGCGCAGAGGCGAAGCCCACCCGAAGCGCTGCGAGCAAAATTCGTTCGCAACCAATAGCGAATATGCTCCTCCAATTGATCAATATCGGATGGAATATCGCGGAATGTAGGTTTCTTTTTTCCTTTTTTCCACGAAACTCGAAACCAGGCCTTTGATATAATTGCGTAACGGTGGTGCGCGAAATTCGTTAGCGAATTTGCGAACGAACACGTGGGTGCAACTGGCCGAGACGTGACCGAGCTCGAAACTGTCAGGCTTTTCGGCTGATCCGCCCCATTGTCGCGCGACTGGACGGGTCCACAAAGCTGGACAAAGCTGGGTTAGCTGTGCACCTCTGTAGAATGGCGCGCCCGTTCGAGGGCTGGGATCTTCCACCTTCCGAAACGGTAGCAATTAGGCGGAATCAAAGTAGGGGCAAACAACAGGTGGCCCCGGTGCACGGTTTTCGAAGTGCCTCTCGGGCCGGGATAATTCCAGGGATCCATTTCGTTTAATTCGTCGGCGGAAACGAGATAATTGCCGCCGATTGCACCGCCGATTAGAAGTATCGGAATCACCTCCGTTTCTCCAGAATCGCGAGCGTTATTAGCCCGAAGCATAATTTCTGCGAGAGGTCGAAATTATTGCGGGAAAATTTCAACGATAAGAAGCGAAGTACGTTGCGATACTCCTTGGTCTACGTTCGAATCAAATTTACGCCAATGTTCTCTTGAATTTTATAAGCAAGAGGAGAAATGCAGTGGTGTATATAAGGATGCGGATTAAACATAGAAGCTTCTAGTACGGAGATACATATTTAATGGAAGACTTTCGAGAGAACACGTAATGCGTGAAAACGGCGTATGATAACCTAAACATTAATTGGAAAGCTTCTGGGATTTTCTAAAAATGATTGTACACCACGGCATTTCTCGTAGTCGGATATTTGCATTCTTTTCTCTCGGAGATATTTCTACGACATAGCTGATTTTATTGTCGAGTGTTAATCGCGAGCATTGCAAATTTCTTTTTTGAAATAAAATAGGGTTGTTGAGAGAGGAGGAAGAGAGGGATGGAGTACTAAGAGGCTTTCATGAGCTCACGCAGGTTTCAATTTAAAACTGCATTTCTATCTGCATTCTAAATCCACAACCGCTTCGTTAATTTCCACCAAATTTATATCATTTTTCTAATACATAACAAACCGTTGTCTTGCGCGAAAAGATCGTCAGTTGTCGCGGTTGAAAGTAGACCGGATTCGATGAAGAGTTCCTCGAAATAAATTTCATTTCGGCTTCAACTGCGTACGCGTTAGTCACCCCGCGGATTCAACGTGTTCAGGTTGGTCGTATCGCCGTGACACTTCGGAGTACTTTCGAGATTTCCGGTGTCGACGGTCGTTAAGGCCCGCATTCTGACCCGTGGACCTTATCTAAGAACCGACTCGCAATGATAATGCCCCGATTGTCGCAAAATCCGCGAAAGTGGAGGCGCGAAGCGGCCAGAATTAGTTTTCGCATTCTCATAATCCGAAACACAGATTCTTGGTCTTTTTTCTTCTTTCAGTTCTTCTCAGAATTGAAAAATCACCATAGACTATTTTAATACCCTAATGACATTAAAATTGATTTCAATCCACCAATATACAATTGGCATTAATCGTATCATATTATTTAAAATCGTACCTGCAACGAATCGTTCTTACATTACGCGCGCAAATTGATTTCCTACACACAAACGAAACAGAAGCAGTCCATTTCCCAGAGAATAAAATCGATTTAAATTCTCGAAATATTCGCGATCCTTTCCAAACACTCGCACCGTCTCTCGAATAACCCCAGGTGGCCAAGAGACATCGTAATTTAAACCCAGGCATATTACAAATTCCACGTTACGAATTCACGTAAAAGCAACGAATTAATTTCTACAAGCCATACACATTAACTCCCGTCGTACAGGGCACGAATGGCGCGAACTCGTCGCCAACCAGAAACGATCCTCCGACTTTCGTTGTTTCCAACGCAAACCACTGGCATTGGGTGTACTCTAAGCGCATGTTTTTCTCATTGTTCCAGGTGAGTATCCCATTGGCGGTGCGTCCTTCCGTTACGTAATCTCTCGGTGAGTAAAAGCCCGCGCTGCGTACCCACGGCTGAAATTAGCCGCCCACGGACCTTTGACAAAGACGCGCCTCCGCGAATGCGGTTCTGCGCTCTTTGCCTCTCCCGTTCCACCTTAATTACCTCTGGCGAGTAACGGCAAAAATCGAGGCGCGGGTGGGAGAGGCGGAAAATCCGAGCCGGCTCGGCGAATTTTATGAAGAAAAAATAAGGCTCGGTCGTAGAGAAGGGAGAAAGGGTGGGGGGGAAGAATACGCGAGCCAACGACGACGGATGAATAAGCGGACAAACAGTGTTCTGAGGATAAAGAGGCTAGGTGGTCGAGAGAAGGAGAGAGAGAGGGATATGTAGAGAGAGAGAGAGATAGAGATGGAGGTAGATGGTTAGAGAGAGGGGGAAGAGGGAGGAACGGCTGTGTTGGAGAGAAAAAGAGAGGTGAAAAAGCCTTGATGCGTGGCGGAGACCTCGCGGTGCGCAACGAAGCTTCACGCTCCTCTGTAATCATGTCCGGTTTCCTCGGTATTGCTCGCAATGCGCGGCAGCGCCAAAGACGGCGAGACCGACGGGCAGCGTGAAGCGTGTATGGAAACTGCCCGATCTGGAATTAATCGGCTGTCATTCCTGACGACGGTCTTAACGAGGGGAAATCTGCATCGTTGCACTGGCCGAAGGCGCGGATTTTCGGCCGAAAATTATGGGGTTGTCGAATGGCGAGTGGCTTGAGATCCTTTGATACAGTCATCCGGAATGACTGGAATAATTCGAGGATATTTCGTGCTCGCAAAATTTCGTCCAATTACCGGGGGAATCGGATGAATCGTATATTAGACTCGCGTGCATTTTCGAGGATAGTTTGTATTGGGTTTTGTAGATTTGATTTAGTGGAATTTTGGGGATGATTGGCATCAAAAATAGCATCCGCTGTGTCACGATTAAGGGTTTAATGAGCGAAAACTTTAGAGTATAGGCCGCGAATGAGAGAAGCGTGTCGACGCAAAAGGCGGTCTGCGTTACGACATAAGGGATGGGTTTCTAGGAATCGAGAAGTCGTACCGCAAACGTCAACCTCTTTATGCAGAATCGTCTGGTGAAAAGGGAAGTGGCTGGACTTGACGCAGAGATCAGAGAAACCGAGATACCTGACGTCAGAGGCGCTTTTTCGTGACGTCATATCCCTTATAAACATTTTATCTTTATCCAATTAGATGCTTTAACCTTTCATCCTGCCGGTCACTTGCACGGTTACGTGGTATTTTTACGTCACGAGCAAATAACGCTTTGCTCGTTTCACTCGCTCTTTCCCTCCGAAACTCTCCTCGCTCGCCACGTCACGGCACTACACTTTCTCATCCTTCCTCTTCCCTCCCTCTCTTTCTCTCTCTCTCTCTCTGATTTATATCAGCATTAAAATGTCGATCGAACATTAAAAAATCCACACAGCAGCAACCATCAGTGCTGATGATTATCCTTAATCTTTAGTCATCTTCGGGGACTAAGAATGAGAATGAATTTTTTCTCCTCCTCGAGCGACGCTCTACACCCGATCGATGACCGATAACGTCGATGCATTTGGTTGAGTAAACTCATAATCCAAAGCTTTAATAATAGTAACGCCACACGCAACGTTATTACCTAATCGAGGCATCTTGTATTATCACAAGGTGCAGCGCAACGTTTATAGGCGAGACCGTGGTCCAAATTTATTCCGCTACGTATGGATGGTCGAGGCGATTTCTCGAGCACGTTCGAAGGGGGGAAACGGCGCTCCTGCGCCACTGCGAGGCGATCGTTCAAGGACGCTCGGCTTGTCGGTGCATGTGCAGTTGATCGGCTCCCGTCTTCTGTCACCGTCTCCTCCCGAGCCAAAACTATTCCGTCGACTTACTCATTCGACCGGTATTTTTACAGTCATCGTAAACCCGCGTCCATCGGCGGTATCCGTATGCGATGCGTTTAGCATCTGTCGCGCCGATCGAGATAAGATCGTAGATGAACAGCACCGACGATAAATCTCGGGCAGTTTCACATTCGAAGCCTTGCTCCGCGAGATTTCCATCGGATACCTTAACATAATGGTACGTTTTTACCTTGGCTTGGGTATGCGACGAAACTGAGAAAAATCGAGTCCCTCGGAATTAACACTAAACGTACCACCATTTTTATATATCTAATCTTACCATAGGGATTTTTTGAGCCCCTATGAAATAAACCTCGATTTTCCGTATAATTCTTTAATTATTATAGGAAATAATGTGCAACGTAGAACTAAGGTTCCAGTTGGAAAACTGCTGAAAAAAACATAGTAAAATGAACGACAGAAATGTCAATAAATCTACGAATTTTAAGTAAATTTTCAAAAGGGGCCGTTTGACCCCGTTTGATACGTTTAGTGTTAATGTAACTGGCATTTGAGCATCGATCGTACAGTGTAGAACGGAGGTACATTTTCAAAGAATCGTTCATCAGAAAATTGCATAAAAATCTTTTAAGCCGACATACGTAGCATCGGCGTTCTATTTTTTTTTTCCTGCAGTACCGTCAGTACTGATAACTCGATAAGCGCTTCTATCGCGGGTGACGTTTCGGTAAATCCGCTGCCGCGAGAGCGGCACAATTTTGCGCGGAGAACACAATACGTAATTGCAGAGGCATGAGGATGTGGTGGCCCCAGCGGTCAGGGACTTAAGTGTTACGAACGGCCCGATGTCATTCTTCTCTCAGATTTCCTTTCTGCGCACGTTTTTCTCCACCACCTCTCTCTCTCTCTCCCTCTCTCCCTCTCTCTCTCCTCGTTCAATTGAACGCTCGTACACGGCCGGAGAATATCAAACCCGGTTACGTAAGAAACTCACGATTACAGGACATCGCGGATATTACTACGCCGAGGTTCCATCGGCTTGGATCATTCCCGATCGACAGCATTCCCGGGGACTTGCCTTCTTCTCTTAATGCCAGACACAATCGCCAACGTTATCCGCTGCTTACCGGTGAAAATAACGCGCTCGCCTCGATACACGATAATCCCATTATCCTGCGCCACAATATCAAAGTACCCGACTTTCCAAGGCGCACGATTATCGGATACACCGTTGAGCTTCTTTCGAAGCGCTCATTCTCAATAGCCGTTACTCTTTTCCACAAATCGCTTCGAGAGGTTCGAAGGCCCGTTTAATCCCGCGCCAAGTACGAAGGTACAACATTCGCGAGAGAGACGTCAACCCTTTGAGGGGGTTAGCAAAACAAAAAGGGGGCCTTGACGGGCGTCGCGGGGTATCGATCCGCAGGCCAAGCCCATTTTCCACCTTGGCACGAGAATCCCCATAAAACGCGGGGCAAGGTCAGCGGCATTGGGTGGCCGGTGGTAAGAGGAAGAAAGGAAAGGGCGAGAAGCAAGGGAGAAGGAAGTGGAGCGGCAGCTGTCCCATTTCCACTGCGGCGGCGCGTGCGCACCGTTTGCTTTGCGGGGCAAGGTGAGGGGGAGGGGGGCGCATCGAGGCTCAGTTCAGGGATGCGTCCCGCAAATCCCGACACGTTTCGATCCTCGACTGGTTTCGTCATCCTTCCGAAGGCTACCGCTCCATCCGAGCCCCGGGACTGGTCGCGTTAACTTTCAGCCCCAAGCCCCTCGATCGTAGGAGAAGTGTCCTCGGTGAGGAGTTCGCTCGAAAGCTGCGCGCTAAAGATTTCTTGCCTGCAAGGAAACTACATTGGAAGCTATGCGGGCTCGTCGCTTTGGACAAATGTCCGTAATCGTGGCTCGGAGGGTCAATCCAATCCGGTGGAGACCGGTTAAAGGTTAAGCGTATGCCGTATTTCCGGTTTACGATAAAGACCAACAAGTCTCTCAATGAATGAGCTTTGGGGTAAAAGTTATTTTTCAAGCGCTCTCTTTTCGCTCGAGAGTCTTTCTTCCTATCGGGCGTCGCGTGACGCTGATGCGTGTACGTCCACGCCGTGTTTTTCATTAATTTACGCGCCGTCGACTCGCGTAACTTATGAATCCCTGGGACGGACTTTTGCGCCGCTGTAAACCGGCTGGTGGGGCGCAGAAATTGAGCCCTAACCCCGATTCAAAGGTCCGCGGCACACCTGACCCGACTCAACCTATAAATCGACCCGACCAGAGGCGCCCCGGGGCTCCTGCCTCGCCTCAGGTTCAATTTCAGGTTCAAGTTCACGGTTCCTCGGCGCTCGCCTGCATTTAAGTCCGCCTCGGCACCGCGCTATTATCGTTGGATCGGGACGAAAGGAACTGGCACATTGAATGTACATTATGCAGAGCGGAGGTACTGGGGAGAGGTGTGCCTCTCTACCACACTATTGTCGGTTACGCAATGTGGAATTTCGTAACGAGCCACGTAATAGCGCTATATATATATACATATTTATATTTATATATACATATACACATACTTGTTTGTATATACACACTTGTAATACCACATTGAACCAGTTGTTCGTACATAAGTATAAGCAATATTGGAGAATATCCAACCGCGCTCCCTTTGACAAACATGGAAAGACAATAAAAAGCCTTTCAGACGCTCCAATACTCTCGATCCCTCGATTCGTGATATTTTCAAACATATTCAAGGGCTAATATTGGAAAGGAGAGCGAATCGCGAGGCGATTTCCAGAGTAAAATACCGTAATATGTCACTCGGAGGCTCGAAGCGATGAGCGAAAATATTTGCGGAACGGAGTTGTTACGAAAGTCGAGCGAAAAACATGTAAGGACCTTGATCCCATCGCGGTTTTCTCGCGGAGAGCTTCCGGTATACGTCGATGCCGCGACGAGTCTCCCGACGATGGTTGCACGTGCGTACACATCCCGATGCGAATGAACCTTACGCGTGCAATCGAGCAGCCGAGTCGACTGCCAAAAATGAGTCATCGCGGTTTCTTTCCAGGAATACACATTTTGCTCGGCTCAGCGCAATGTCGCGCGATAATCCGCGAGCGCGATGGACGGAGAGAGAAAGAGTACCGGGAGATATAGTGATAGAGAGAGAGAGAGAGAGAGAGAGTGAGAGAGAGAATGAGCGACTGGGGGGGGGGGGGGAGTGGCGACCGAGAGAGCTCGGAAGGGGGAGGCAGTAAAAATAAGGGAGTGACCTAGTGAGAGAAACGGGGAAAGACGAGCAAATATAACAAGCGCATGAATGTGTATGAGACAGAGGACGACCACCGAGAGATCGAACATCGGCTATGAGCAGCGAGGGGAATCTATTTCCCTCCCTCCTTCGAATTTTATAAACAGCCACTCGATATCCGCTCTGTTAATGGTGTTTCTGGATTTTATTGAAAGTTCCGCAGTAATACATAGAAGTCTCCACTGTCGCTGAATATTTCCATACGATACACAATCGCAATAACAGTCTGAAACATTTTAGCGCTCACTCCAAATGTAAGCACGAATGCTGATCCGTACTGCTCTTCCATGAATCTAATCATATACCCCTTAAAATACTTTTAAAATTCGCTTTCAATTATTCAGAGATCCCCTATTACTATCGACAAGCACACTCCGTCCTCCAAATTTCCCAAAATACTCGGAAAATATACCCATCGGATAAGAAAACGATTTTAATTTGTGCCTCAAATAAAAAAGAGCGTACAAGCTCTCGAGCAACATTCGTAGCGAGTCGAAGTTTTCGGCGAACGAGCTGGCTCGTGAGCGCCTCGATTGCATTGCCATGCGCACACGAGCGCGTGAGAGAGAGAGAGAGGGAGGTGGAGGGGGAAGGAGCAAGAGTGCGCGGGTGTGTGGAGGAGCGAGAAGGACAGAGCGACGCTGCGCTCCGTGGAGGAGCGAAGGATGGACGATCCTCGTGACGAGGCGGTGGTCCAAGAGCGGAGAGGGACGCCGCATCGTCCGAGCGGCGGGGAGACCTTGACGATCGCAGCCGTTAGTCACCGATAATGTTGCTAACGAGACCTCCGAGCGCATGCACACCGAGAGAGGCTGCCTCTCGTGCTCTTGACACTCGGTCACCCCTTTTGTTGCACAATCGCGGCGCTATATGCCACGGCGAGCTCTCTGTTTTCATACCGCTCGCAGAACCGTTTTATTCTCTCGCGCAATCCTCGAACCGTGAGAACAGGCCGCGCGTCGCGAACTCCCGCGCCTCGCTCCGCGAATTATTCCCCGCTTCGTTTTACAGATCGTACGCTTTGGAAAATTGCTCTCGCTGTATGAATATTGGCGGTCGGCCGCGTGCAGAATAAAATTCGAAGGATGCTCGATTAATATCGTATACGCCTATCGAAGATAATTTGTAAGCGCTGACCATCGAGTATCGTTCGTAACTGAAAAATCGTGCGATCGAGTGTAGATTCGATTATACCGAAAAGAGGTCAGGATGTTGGCTTGGAGGTTCGTGGCGATGCCGAAAAGTAATAAATCTGGACCGATGCAGCCTCGGCCGCGTTGGTTAAGGGGCGATGGAATAGAACGGCGTAAATATCAGTGCAGCGATGACTCGTGGGTCGTAAACAGTGGTGCGAGGTCATCGTGATTAAAGCTCGCCCGTAAACGACGCTAAACGATCCAGGGAGGTCGCGGAGCCTTCGTAGTTCTTCCGTGAGCCCGACTCGTTATTGGCTCGGGAACAACAAAGATCTTTGACCACCTTGTGCACGTATTGGCAGATCCTTCTGCCGGTGCATGAATCCCGAAGACGCGATTGCGCTCCTCTGCAAACATCGTGTCAACCCCGTTATCGGTTTAATTCCACGGGGAGAATGTTGATTGGCTTTTCGTCGGACGATTTGTGTTTTCTGCTGCCGAGGAATAAAATCGTTCAAATTCCAAGCTCGATGAGTCGAATTCTCGGCGACGCTCGAATTTATTCCCGAAGCTGACGGGTCAAAGTCTCGATGGTATTCGCGAAACTATCTCGATGAAACACGTTTTGGGAGCGCGAGGCTGTTACCTAGGATGCCCGAGCGAAACCCTTTGTGCTCGTCGGGAAATCATTTGCAAAGTGACGATGAAAAGTTAGCGCGGCTCCGGGCGTGAAATCGGACGTAAAATTTCACACGGCGCGGGGATGATTTTGCGGCAAACGTTTTTACGTAATCCTCTGGTGCTCGCGTGCACCGAACCTCGTTGTCATTTTATCCGGGGAAATTTTTTTCCTGCGCCACTCGCTTTATCCAGCGCGGAGAATTTATCATCGGCATAACCAAGCAAAATGGCTCGGCATTCCGTGGCTGGCGGCCTTGCTTTTATTGCAATTAAAATACGACCGCCGTTGCAGGCTAATGCGTTGGACTTCTGTGAATGAATTTCCAGCATCTCGCGCTATTCTTTTACGCCGAGCGCCATTAGTCACGCATGGCATCGTACCTATAATGGCAATCTCTAAGGCCATAGTTTCCGCTCTTCCGAGTATGCGCACCTCCCACGGCTATTACGAATTTCTTGCATTGGTCATCTTTAATTTTAGAGGGGCGGTTCTGGAATTGATTCGCATTGTGCCTTAGCGGGAGCACAGGCAGGCGTTTTGTTAAATCAACCTTCCAAGTATTGGGTATCCCCCTTTTCTAAGCGTTCTTGCAGCGCGAGGATTTCCGAACTCAAAAAAAATGAACCGTTTCGTTCACAAGCTCATTTGTTAATATTAAAGCCGGATAATCGTTACTTCACCGAACAACACTCTGCATACGAACTATCGATAATTATCTTAATATATATAAAAATTCCATTTGCAACAAAAACCTTAACGAGTTATAAATTATCGTAAACACCGATATGCAGACACGTATCCGGCGTGAGACGAATTAATTCGTTTTGCGCTAAAAAAGGAGCTAAATTATTAGCTACATCGCAGATCCTTGGGGCGGGCAAACGTGTCGCAAAGGCGGTTTGCCTCGCTCCAACGTATCGCCATAAATCCTGCAAATACGAGCGTCGAATCGCGCAGGTGGAAACCTCGGTTTTTATCTCTCATCGGGGCTGTCATTAAGCGGCAGTATGGATCTTTACTCGTAAGTGCGTACATCGTAAGAAATCGAATCCGCTCGGGCTATTTCCGTGCTCCGTGACGAAATCCTCGCCCTATTTCCAGGCGGCATCCCCCGACCACGAAGACGACAAAAACTTCCTGAAATTTCTCCATCCCTCTCATTCCCGCCCTTATTTCCCAACGTGCCTTCCCACCAACAAATCCTCCCTGTAAAAATCCCTGTCGTTGAACTCCGCTGGCTGGTCGTACCACTCCTAATCCACGACCCACGGCGGCTCCTATTTTTAGACCCAAAAAGCCCCAAGTCGTGGGGGGAGGGGCGGAAGGGTAAAAGGGCGGCTACCGTGAACTCTCTCTCTCTCTCTCTCTCTCTCTCTCTCTCTCTCTCTCTCGAAGTGAGTCGCCGTGCGAGGTTTAGAATCCACCGGGTCCTCTTTCAGGCTCGCCTGGGTAACGCGAGGGTTGTCCCTGTTTCTCTCTGGCCATGACCCACCCCGGTAGCCCTGGCTGGGTAGAGCGACACCCACGCGCCCTCCAAACCGACCTCCGTCTTTCTACCCCCCGCCCCTCTCCCGCCTCGCCGCCCCTCTCCCCCCCACGGACCACGGTATTTGCCGAGTTTCTCCATGAACCACGGAACTTCGTCCCCCCACCCCTCCTCCTCCACAGCGCACGCATCCGCTCCCTCCGCAGCGCGCCTCGTGACGCGCGGAGTGCACGTCGCTTGCTTTCATCTGGTCGTACGTGTTTTTTTCGGAGTTATCGCTCTGATTCATTGGCCGACTGTGCCGCTCGACGAGCGTGACTGCCAATAAGAGGGAGAGAAAGACACGGTGGATGATGGAGGGATGCGTCGTTGATATGCGGAATGAAACGCTTTTTCCTCCTTATTTCGAGCTTTTGAGAGGGAGGATAAAGGGCGCGGTTTGGGGTTACTGCGGGTTTATAGATAGAAGGATTGTGTTAAGGATAACTATAAGCAGTTTTTTTGATACTTCGTGCGTCTGTATCAGTGGTGAAAATGAAGGTGGATTTCAGTAATGTCAAAGGACATGGAATATCGATGTTGCGTTTAAACGATTGGTCCGTGCCATTCTCGAGATATCGAGAATAGGGGGATTTGAAGTAGCGCGCGGAAGAGCGCCCAGTGATTACGGACGTGTAGGAGGCTCCTGATAAAAATCGTGCAGCTCGAGAGAGTACTCTCTTTAATTAAATCCTCATCGGAGAACGCTACTCAGGGTTAGTCTTCAAGGCTGGAGCTGTCGTTGGAAAAAAAAACAAAAAAAAACCCCGGTGCCAAGGCATCGCGAGACTTTGCGATTCATGCGTTTCGAGTTAACGATCATTGAGCCTATTTGCATAATGCGTGCGCGCGTCTGTGATCGAGGCTCGCGCGAGGCTCGAGGCGAATGTGTGCGGCTGCGTTTGTGTATTCACTCAGGGTGTAACAGGTGGATGACGTCAGGACCAGGGTAGCAACCCCCACCAAGCGACGGCAGCCGCCCCTCCATCGACTCACTCGTTCCGTCCTGCGAGGCGAGACGCCGCGGTTGTGCCATCATTACACAGGCGTGTTTCGAACCGATGCATGTGCTTTCTGGGCTTGTATCGATCTCGCTCCCCTGGTCCGCACTTCGCGTCCGCCAAAAAATCCCGAGCGCGATTTCGCGCCAACCCGTGCACGATTCGAGCCGTGCCAAAAGTATCCGGCCGAAGATTCGGATTATTCGCCGGCCCAGTTTTTCCGCAAACTTTGTAAATACCGCGAGGGAGCAAGGATGTACTCCGGCGGTACGTCGATCGCCCCAGAGGCCGCGAATAGTGGAGTGACGTAATCCTACGTTGCCCGCTATGAAAGAATTGATATGGCATCCTGGTCGCTCCAGGTCCTCCGTGTGGCCGTTGTTAAAAGTGAGAGAGGCACCGTGGGAGTTTTCTGCTCCTCTTCGATCATTCAGTGCACCTTCGAGGCGGGACGATTCTTTTTTTTATCGAGATCTGCCCACCGCTCGTGTAACTTGGCGCCTTTACAGCGGCGGCATGCCCCTGTGCGCAAGTCGGATTATTTTTACTCGATAAATATGTATCGGAGGATTCGACGACGTATCGAAGTAGAAGCGCTCTCGAGTATCGCCAGGGTGCGCGGTGTCGATGATCGTCGAGTGGAGCAGTAATGCGCGGTATTTCTTTATCGTCACGTCCCAAGGTATACGACATCCTGATAAAAGCGCAACAATACGCCGAGCCAAGGGTCACTGTAACGATTAAAAACTGCCGTTGATAATCCGCGTGGAAAGCGTGGAAACTAAAAACAAGAGTGGTCGAGTTTGTCGAGGAGGATCGTTCGCTGAAACGGGGGCCGGGAAAATGCGCGCGCGGTAGGAAACTTTCCACGATCCTGTCGCTCGTAAAATTCGATCGTTCGTCGTTATTTCTTCGGTTTATTGCGCTCCTCCTCGTTTAACATCGTTTTCCTTTCGAAGGGGGGAGCGTTCGTCGCGGAAATGCTGAATGGCGCGGTGCGTCGATAGTTCGCCAGGCCTTAATGAGTCTTCTAGTACCTTTTCATTTAACCGTGGAAGTCGCGTAGTATCCTCGCTTACCGCTATTTTGCAGCGGTAGGTGCGATCGGAATTAATTCGCGATAACGGACGTGCGACTTTCACAAATTTTCATCGCTTTCCTCGACTGTTCCATGCGTCGGAAAGTTCGGTTAATTAGTGCAACGCTCAGACGTCGTTAACTTCATCTTCCCGCTGTTCTACGTCTCGAAATTAATTACTGTACAAAGTAGGAATTACTGGTATTTCTCAGGCGTTTACAAAAATCCTAAAAGTACACGATCGACTCGTTTCTTAACTCCATTGCACTCCTCGCCAAATATTTACTCTCGCTTTTCCTTTTCCCAGTGAAATCCAACGAATCGTCGTTAACGTCAAATAAACACACGATCTTTTGTACAGTCTCAAAGATCGCCGCGGTTTAAAAGCGCTAACGCGCGAGGTGACCCTAATTCCCCAATTGTCCAAACGCGATAAAATCTCACCGCCCACGACATCCAGATACAATCGCGCTAAACCAAACGAACCTGTATCAATCACAAATTTCCAAAACGAAAAAAAAGATAATCCATCTCGCAAACTTGAACGCGCCTGCGGGATAATTAAAAATCGAGGACCGCAGTGATCGAAAAGGAGGCAAAGGGGAAGCATTGCCGATCGCATCGAGCGTTCAAAGCACCGTGCGCTTTGGCAAAATAGGGGGGGAGAGACCGAGGAAAATCTCCGGCGCGTTAGCAGCGAGGATAGTAGGAGAGGAAGGAAAAAAAGAGTAGATCGCGTTTGCGCGGCGCAGGTATGAGGCACCCTGCGGTGCAGGGTGCGCGTAGACAGTGAAAGTTCCGGCGAAGGCGGCCGGTGATTGGCCCAGCCGAGCGAGGTACGTCGGAGCCTGGCTGGCTCCCTCGTGCCTGCGCCGAGTGGCTGCTCCGGCTTCAGTCAGTGGCGAACCGTCGACGCTGCGACTTGCCGCGGAGCCGTGCACGCCGTGCACCTGCGTGCCTAGGCCTTCAATCCGTGGGATCTCGAGTGGATACGGGCGACACCCGCAGGTGGACTTCCGCCGGAAGGGAAGGTATCGTGGGCCAAGGTCGACCGCGTAATCGGTGCGCCGAGTGTCAGTGCTGGTTTTGTTGTTCGCGGCCCCGGGAGGAGCTGGTGAGCGGCGAGTGCACGTGCGCGTACCTCGAGGATTACGGCGGGGAGATCGAGGTGGGCACACCGGAAGAATCGCGGCCGACACTCGGGATCGGGGGCCTCCTGCGGCGCGCCCGCGAGGGGAGGGGGGAGGAGCGTGGTCGAAGGTGCGAAAGAAAGCGCGGCCGGGGGAAGGAAGGAAGGAGAGAGATCGAACGTTGGTGGAAAAGTGGAGCGCGCGCGAGAGAGAGGCCGAGGGTGGGAGGGAGGGAGAGAGAGAGAAGGAGAGACTCGCTCGTCGGAACGCACACACGCTCGGCGTCTCCCGCTCTGACCTCGATACGGCCACACGTACGCGCGCCTCGACTTCTGGGGAGCCCCTCTCGTCGGTCGTGCGCAGCCTCGGAGAAGAGGATTTTGCCAGTGAAAATCATGCGTTTCCATCCTCCTCGGTTGGCCGCCGCTGGTTGACATTCTCGAAACGGCGCGCCTCCGCCCGTTTCGCTCCCTCGCGCTGTCTCTCTCCTACTCACTCTCGCGCGCACCAACACGTACGGACACGTATACACACCTACGGCGCGTTCCCTTTTGCGCGATCGTGACCTCGTTTCCTCGATGACCGACGCTCCACGACTCTACGGGCGCCATTAGAGAACCCGTGAGAGGGCCAATAGCGAGGAAAAGACCGCTGACAAGACAAGAGAGAGAGAGAGAGAGAGATAGAGTGAGAGAGGGGGGGAGAGGAAAAGAAAGAAAGAGAGAGAGAGAGAGAGAGAGAGAGAGAGAGAGAGAAAGGCCAGGAAGGAACGAAGGTGGTTCCCTCTCGCTCGTAGGCGGAGGTCGAAAGGGAAGGAGGACCACCGCCGTTAGACGCCTCGGCGAGACGAGGATGTCCGAGACCTCGAGGATCATGAACCGCGACTCTTGACAGTGAATCGATCCTCCACCCTGACCTCGTATTCTGGGATTTCGGTCGACGAACGAATTATCGAGGTCAACGACTACCGCGATAAACACTCTCCCACTTAAGAGAGGCTCGGAAATCGAGCGACAACCTCGCGCGCTCTCGACTACGCGTACCTTTGCGTCCCTCCGCGCGCCGCTCGAACTCCCGATACTCTGCCTCCTCCCCGAACCTCCAGCACCAGGAGTAGGCTCGCCACGGACGAGCCTTCCGTAAGTCGCACCTTCGAGAATCGGCGAGGAAATCCGCAAAGATAGGTACGGTGGAGCCCACGCAGAGGGAGGAGGCGAAGGCGGGACGAAAGGTGGAGCAGACGGCGGAGATGCTCCAGACCATGCCACGGGTGCCCGTCGCGGGTGTTCGACGAAGATGGGGCGGCAGGCATGCCGGCAGTCTCCAGGAGTCGAGCCCCGAGGTCTCAAGCAGCGGCGTCCTCTCGCCGCCGCCGAATTTCCAGCCAGCGACGCCGGAGAGCGCCGCGGTCAGGAACGAGGACCTGCAGCTCTGGGACCTGGACCTCCACCGTGGACTGCAGAGCCAGACGAACGGGGATCATTACCGCGCGACGACGGGGGCCACCACCGTCCTAGCCACGGCGAACGATCCGGCGTCGCCGTTCCCAGCTGCCATAGAAGGTAGTCAAAGCCGGCCAAAGCCTTACGTAATTCTACGGACGTGCACTTGCCCGAGCGGACTTTTTTTTCTTTCGTCCCCTCGGACGCACGTGAGTCACGTTGAAAAACCGCGCGGAGCTCTTTCGGATCCATCGCTCTTTCGCGAGGCGCGCACCGTAATTATGCAAGAGGACCTGGTGCGTTGCCCGATTCCATCGAGCGGGAATTCGTGGATTTGACGTTGGAAAACTTGTTTTAAAGCCGGCACTCCGTGTAGGAAGTAATTAACTGTACACTCCGGTACACCGTAGAATGGAAGCTCGCGATAACTTCCTGAGATTGATCGTGGAATATCCTCGGAATATTTCGCTTAATTTCCCAAATTCGGTTGCCCGCGATCTCGAGGATTTATGATTTGCGCGTCACTCTCGATCGTGGTGAGCTGTTTGAGACGATGATCTCTGTGCGAGTTTGGTTTTGGAGCGTAGTACGTGTTAAAGGAAATCGTGTAAATTGGGAGCGCAGGGTATTTATATTTCGGTGTCGATTTCAGGGTAGATTGCGAGGAAAGGTTTGCTCGGGACGTCGCGTATGTGGCGATTTTTTAAGTTTGAAATATCGTCGAGTACTGGAGCTTGCAAGGACGCGGATGGTGGGAGGACGTTAATCCCAAGTGATGTAGGTCATGTGCCGTGCGTATGAGTTCAGGCCGCTTCTCTGTATTCTTGGTACCCACGTGCTTACCATGGACCAACGTCGACCGGAATGTCGATGCCGTAACTTCGACAACTTTCGTTTTTTTTTTCTTTTTGTTTCGAGGTGTATTTTTGAAAGCCGTGCAATAGTAGGCCGGGTGTCATATTTAGACGGGACCATTCCTCCCGCTGCTGTTTGGCAGCGGTCGGAAAATATCACGCGATAAACCGCCTCGAGAAACAAAGCTGCATAGGAAATTTCTGATACTCTCACGAGTACATTGCGTAATCGGTTTGCAAAGAGGTGTACATTGCACGTTCTAAATACTACGGTTTATGACAGTCTGGCCGTAGGCGCGAGCAAATACAGCCTTTCGATGTTAAAGCCCTGGGGCACCTCATAAACCCTATGCGTTATTAGATTATGAAGAAAGTAATCGACTTAGTCTCTGCCGTGTATAGAATTTCCTTGCTTGTACAAGGTGTATATTGAAACAGCTGACCGTCCCCGCTTAGGCGTATCAGTCAATTTGCCATCGTGCAGTAAATCACAAGCCGTAATCATGGCTCTCGCGTGTCACCCCAGCCGTCGTTAAGCGTCCGATAATTTTCCAAAAACTGATATTGCAACTCCTGGCTCTCTGCAGCGGCAGCCTCAGCGGAATAGAATCTAGGCTAATTCCTTAGCGGCGGATATTTATAGAATCCCCCGGAGGGTTATTAAGCGAGGACCGTATTTTCTTTCCTATGCACCGTATAGGTCAAAACGATCGTTTCGGATTGCGCAAAGAGCCGCGTGCGGTCATCGCTTACCGTTGATCGTTTCGCAAGCCCGCAAAGCCATTTCGCAATCGGCGCCCATCCTTTCCGCGCGCCTCAAATTTCGGTGCCGCTGGAATGACGCGCCTCGAGGCATAAATCAGGAGTTCGGAACTGCCTGGGATTAAAATATCTCGGAATACATTACGCCTTCTCGCCGATGCCCGAAGTCCGGCCCGATCCTTCGCTCCTCGTGTCTCACGCCTAAACTTAATTGGCCCCCCAGCGATAAATCGTGCCTTCGGCGGAACTCTCGCGGAGGCTGGCCCAGAGTTTCGAGTTACTTTTAAATACCGGCAGCAGCGCCGAGCAAAGAGGGGGGGCCACCTTACGATCGGCGAAAAGTTTCGGATCGCGTCCCGACGCTCTTGGACGTTCTGCACGACGACGCCCATTGTTGCCCGCTCACGGCCATTTATAAACGGTCGCGTGAAAGACGTCGAATTTTAATCCAGAATAAATTTTGACCCAGCGTTTTTCCATGAATATTTATCGGCCTCCGTAGGAGCTGAATAGCGGCCGTGACGTTGAAAAAAAGTTTCATTTATGGTCCCACCAGAAAGAGCGATCGCGCGGATCAGTAGTGGCTGCCGGATATAGGCGGCCATGCGATGCGCGCAGTCGTCCGGCCGCTCGGTTTTTACTTGCGCGGCTCTTCGAAAAATTAGAGCCCCGTTGATTTTCGCCAAATGGAAAGGTTAATTCGCGCGACGGAAAATGGCAGCCGTGACTTGAATCGCGGAACCTTGTCCGGGCCGTGAAATTGTTTTGACCTCACGTATCTCGTCAAGGACCATTTACAAAAACGTAGGTGGCCCGTTGAAAATATTTGAATTGCGCGATTCGCCATGGCTATGCTGCGATAGCATTGCGAGCTCCGATATCTCTCTCTCTCTCTTTCGTAATTAATCGGCTATCGAATATCAATTACTCCTTTAAACGTTATTCGTTTGATTTAAATGCTATTTATTTGGTTAAACGTCGATCAGCCCCGACTTCATTTCCTTTCCAAAAAGTCTCGAAATTTTAATGGAGACCTTTTTCCCGCGGGTCGACTTGACGTAGAATGTCAGCTGTCAGGCAGGTCGGTCACCTTTAAAGGTCGTTCATCGGTTCCTGAATTCTCTCCGGATTCTCGTTCGCCGCTTCCTGCACCGAATCACCTTTTCCTACCACGATGTTCACGGTTACCTGGTGCGCTCAAACAATTTACGTCGCATTATAAAGAATCTGGCCCAAGGTCAATACTCCAAATTCTAATCTGTCGCGTTGAATAATCAGTCTGGCAAACTCTCATTTTTCCACAATCAATTTCTGTAGTCACCACATTTTCAAGAGGATATAAGTCTCATCGAGGAATCTCCTGTGCCAGTTATACAATTGATTACGAAGATTATCCGATGTAAAAAATGTTGCAAGGTATATGTTCAACGTTTTGAGGAATTCTAACCGTTTCTTTGTATCAAGAGAGGCATTTTTACGTTTCTCATTAAACTTGATTTCTTACTAACGTCCGGCCGATAAATCCTTGAACGAGATACGCTGGCGAAATCGAGAAAATATTCGACGAATGCAAAGCGTCGGTGGGCGTGTATTAACCCTGGCCTTCCCCGATCGATCCGCGTCGAGGTCTGTTTCGAGAGATGGAAAGCCGTAGGTGAATTTTTTCGCGAATTTTTCGACGCTCCCGTATTTCCTGCCAGACCAACGATTCAAGGTCTCCCCCCTCCTCCTCCTCCTCCTCCTCCCGAGCGCAAAATCGGTCCCTCCTAACCGTACAATTACAACCAGCCACATTATTTTCCGCGATATTTAATTACCGCCTTTGCTGACCCCGTTGTTTAATTACCGCCGCCCACTGCGCCCAAAGCTCCGTAGCATAAATTTCGAATCCCTCGATTAATCGTCGATACGTACCTTTAATCGCCCCAATATCGTTTGGGCGGCCACGTCGACATAGTTTTTCGAGGATCGAGTTCAAATCGCCCACGTATGTCTCGCGCGTTATCGACAGCATAGATCGTTAAGTTTCTTCGCGCTCTTCCCAGTTGTGGGTTTAAAATGTTCGATGCGAATTGATATTCTCTCAACGCGCAGATATTATCCACAATTCGTATTTTAATCGTGCGGCTGTGTGCAAAGTATCGGGCAACGATACCGTTTGTACGTCTTATATATATATCTCTATTGTAATCTTTGAATTATTTACCTTGCAACCGATTCTCCCTGCCACGGCGGAACGCGATATTTTATTCTCCGGTTTACTTTTGCCTTTGTTGTATCAGCGGCAATTTGTTTTTGGTATTACATCGGTACTGTTGCAGATCGCGTATGGGGAATTGATGATACATCGCTTATTGATCCGCGGTTTGCTTATGGTCGTATTAATACTCGAAATATGTGGGCTAGATTATCGAGCATAACGGACGAATTGAATAATTCCATTGTTTTCTAATATAGACTATTTTAATTTTGAATCGATTTAATCAGTAATTTTAATAGTTTAAATTAATTTAATGGTGCAATATGAAGTCGCTCTGTAAATTCGGTTAACCGTCGCTTCCAGGAGCAGTTAATTTTCCATGCCTCGCTATTCTTTATTTCACGCCAACTGCAAGTTTGCGGGGTTGCGTCAGTGCGCCATTATAATTATCGATTCGTTAACAATTGGCGGCCGTGGCAGCGCCTCGTTTGCGACGGCACTTGCGTGGGATCCGATTGGTGCCATGATCTTGAACAGTTTCTTCCCAGCTAGGATGATGTAAGAAACCGATACACTTCGCACAAACCGATCGTCGAATCGGCGAACTTTACCTCGGAACATCCATTTCCAACTCCGACTGTATTTTCGCATTTATTGGAATCCCTCAAAGTATCATTAAATTTACTTACGCTCCACCATACATCCATTAACTAATCTCGATTAATATTACAAAGTTCCCATTTTACTCCATCGGCCAAAAAAAAAATCGTCACCCATTCCCTAGCCTTTATCTCAAATAATAATTGTTTTGCCTGACTATTCGGAAAGGTCAACCAGCGCGGATTATAAGACCGAGGCATCGATTAAACATCGAAATTCCGAGGCACACGATTACGCACCTTCAGCTCTTACATAAATATTTTTACGGGAGAACGTCCGATTCGATTCGGCCGCGAGGCGCGATCCTCTCTCTCGCGATTTTCCTCGAGCTCCCGGCGCGGGAAAAGAATGATTTCGTGACGAGATACCTTTGTGGTAAATACCGATCGGCGGAATATTTGCCGTTACTCCACCTTCGGGGTTAACTCAACCACCTACGTTGTTGCGCCATCGGGACGCGTAACACATTTTACCTCCGAGGTGTACTCGGTTTGTGGACTGACCTTTATCACGCGGCTCCATATACGACCGAGATTAACGGCGCGAGTACACACACACACGTCCGTACCCACCTTGGTGGGTACACGTACACACGCGTATATACCTACCTACCTGCATACACGTGCACGCTTACCTGCCTACATATATACGCATACATGCATGCGTAAGTGGAGGTGAGCCTCCGTGTGCCCGCAGGCTCTCCGCCAACGCGTTCTTCGCATTTGACTTTCGAAAAATGGCCGAGGGGCAGAGGAGGCAGCTTAAACGTATTTCAATTACGATTGTACGCTTCCCTCGACATAATTATTGCGCCCGTTTCTTGGCTGCGTTCTGAGGGTCTTATTAATCGAGGGAACGGCCGTGCTGCGCCTCGCCTACGCGATTTTCCAGCCCAGCGTGCGGGATGCCTTCGTCGATGCAACGCAATCCGCGCTGTTTCGATCGAGAAAGTAGGCTTCGTCGGATTCGAGCTCAATCTGGCTTTACTTACGATGCGTATTGTCAGCTGTTGGACTTTTGTATGTTTTACTACTTAGTTTTGAGTTTTACTAGACCTTTGTGGTTTTACTTTGTATGTACTACTTGTGTGTTTTGATATGGGAAGTTCGTGTCTGTTAGATGTTTGGTAAAGTTGATCGGACGATTAGTGTCGATATTTGACAGGAATATCTCCTTCTTTCGTCCGAATGATTTCAATATCCATGATTCTCGTAGCGTTTATAATCCAGCATTATCGCTCGTTTCGATCATAAAATCTGGCACGAAGGATTCGCTGGTAAATCGACTTCTCGAGAAGTTCTTCGCGCGAGCTACGAGGGTCGTCGCCGCAAGCTTCCTGGAGAGTTTTGAAAGTGACTTGGGAAAAGGGCGATGGTTTCTCGAGGCGCTTGAAAAGTCGAGCGGCGAATAAAATCGGATTGGTTTTCGTCCTGTGTAAGTGTTCCTCGACGGAGGAAGCGGCTGGATGTAGGAGCGGGTGTTTGGTGCAAAAACGAGGAATATACGCGCATCGTAATAGCTCCTCGCTAATTATTGCGACTCTACGTGACTGGAAATAAAGGCCACGTTAGCGGCGAGCATGAGACGCTCGTGGCGTTCAGAAGTTATCTCCTCGAAACGAAAATACATCTGGTCAAGGCTCACCGTTCCTTTTTTCTTCTTCTTCTCCTTCATTTTCTTTTTAAATCCGGGTACCAGGCAGGGTATTCCTGTAATTTTCCGCGATTCCGCTCACCTCGTCGTGACTCGTCAGCAGCGCGACTCGCTTGCACGAATGAGAAAAGAGAAACTAAAAAAAAGCTGAGAAAACCGCGCTCACATCTCGAAATATTTATCTCTCCTCAAAGCCAATACGGTCGCTCGTGCACGATGCACGTAACTAAACCCGCTGCAACGATCGCTATGTCTCTTTCCTCCCGATTAACCACCGTATACTTATTAACGACGAAATGATCTCATCGACTGAAAATAAGACGAACAATATTTGTACTGCATTGCTCTTTCCGCAACGCGGACATTTTACCTCATTCTGCTTGATTTAACAGATATACAGGATATGGCGAGTTATCGGTGCGCTCGTGTAACGAAAGTGTGATTTCGGAGTATCGGATGTCGCGGGGAAGATCGGAAAACGAATTTACATCCTGATTTCAATCCGAGAGCCTGATTCGCGCGGTTTGCAAATTCCCCATTTACATGTACGTATCCTCCTAGCATCTCGGAACAGTGGAACACTCTAATGGAATGTTTCCCCCTTACATTTTCGCCGAAGGTGAATCAGGTTCCAACCATAAGGATAAGGTTAAGGTCGAGCGTTATAACTACACGGCAGACGCGATCCTTTAATTATCCTCTTTCCGTCGTTACATTTTTTACCTAAATTTCACATCCGCGATCCTCCTCGCATACGCAAACGAGTTATTACCTCGATCATCCAAGAACGATCCTCTTAGTCGCCTCCATCATCGAATACAGTCGAATGACTCGAGAATCGTACGGAATTCCCAAAATTCCCCGGTATCGACGAGGAGCTGCAGAAAAGTGCGTGCGTTTAAAGGCGCTCGCTGAGAGCCAGGGGCCACCACGTGCTGTCGCGGCAGAAACGCACACAATTACGTGCGCGGCCTACACTCCGGAATATGAGCAGCGCGCCGTTAACAGGAGTTGATTGAACCGTCACTACACGGGTCCCTCTCGTTCAAGGTCTTCTGCTTGGTCTACAGTTTTGAGCCGGCCTTCTTCTTGCTGCAGCGACTTCTTTAGGCGGATAAGAGGGAGAGGGGCGAGAGGTTGCACGCGTATCTCGCGTCGAGATATTGGAGCTCGTACCTAAGGACCAAGGACAGTGTCGGACTAGAACTATCAGCCACTTTTCTGGGCATATTTAGAACACCACCGGTACATCCTTTAAAAAAAAGCGGAGAGTAAAAGGATATTTTAGTAAATCAAAATGATGATCTAAATACTGCGTGAAAATCATGGAAGATCTAAAAAAAGACATCGTTATAAAGTACTACGATTTTATAAAGAAAGGACTGACCAGTCATTTTGACTGGTTTGGTAGTTCTAGTCTTGAAAACGTCGATCGAAGTTACTTTGAAAAGGATACCGATCTAAAGATACGCACAAGCTTGGAAACCTCTTCGACCAGCACGCTTCCCTTACTTTGGGAAATTTCCGAGTAAATTCCAAGGTCCTTCCCGAAGCTCGTTAATGTTCATCGCGCAGGTGTTTTGAATTCGTGGGATGCTGCGAGCTGGAATTTGCGCTTGGAGGGATAAAGCAGGGTGGGAATGGGAAGTATTAACGACGAGGGATAAGCGTTCTGCTCGCGGTTTCTTCTTCGAGCGAGATCCGCGGCGAGAGTAGCGATAAATAAAATAATAACGTCTCGATAACGAGAAGGATAACAAAAGAGCGTTAAATGTGGAGGCGCACTGTTGTGACGAGCAAACGCTCAACGCGGATGTATTATTGTTGTAGAATATATTAATCACCTAAGAGAGCCACCGTACTCTTATCTCTCTGACATATTAGAGCCCGGTTTTCACGATCGAACCTTTGTGAAAGGTAAAGGAGAATCGATCTGTATCGTTAATAACAAACAACGCGTGAGATTCGGCTATTAAACGCGATATCTTTTGGCCACCGTGTCATGCGCGACATAGATTAAAGTAAACGTTAGTGATTTACGAACGGCACAGCAATATTTCCGCTGTCATTCCCCAACGATAAAGCTTTTCGAGAAAATTTATTGTCGCGTAAAGTACGATTTCCTTTATCTTTCGACGTTGCGAAATCTTCGCCCAATTCCAATTTCGCTCGAGATATCTAGCCGCAATGACGAATCGCGAATACGCCGGTGCGGCGTAGGCCAATTACGACGCAAATACGCTCTTCGCGAACGGAGAGTGTAATTCTTCATACTTCGTAATGCGACGTGAACTCGCGAGCGAGCGTCCCTTAAACGAGACGGAAACGGTCAGTGGCGATGGAGATAAAAAAACTACATTGGACCAAGGTGTGAATCATGGAAAAAAAGTGGCGTGCCGCTATCTAGCGTGCGTCACCGTTTCTACCAAAAGGGTTGACCCGTTATTTGCCATCCTTCTTTTTTTTTGGAACGCTTGTTTTTTTTATTTATTTTTACCTAAATGGTGGAACATTTTGTTTTGATTCTTCTAATCGAATGTTGTAGCAATCGCTATAAAAGTTACAAACTCGATGAGAATATTTCTTCTCCAAGCAGCGTATTGTAGAAAATGAATTAATCACTGCATTATTCAGGTTTGCACTTGTTTTTGGCATATATAATTCTCCTAACCGAATATTGCACGTATAAAAGTTACAAACTCGATAAAATATATTTTCCCCAATCAACCTACTCTGGGAGATCAATTAATCAGTACATTATTCAGGTTTGCACTTGATTTTGGCATATATCATTCTCCTAACCGAATATTGCACCTATAAAAGTTACAAACTCGATAAAATATATTTTCCCCAATCAACCTACTCTGGGAGATCAATTAATCAGTACATTATCCAGGTTTGCACTTGATTTTGGCATATATAATTCTCCTAATCGAATATTGCACCTATAAAAGTTACAAACTCGATAAAATATATTTTCCCCAATCAACCTACTCTGGGAGATCAATTAATCAGTGCATCATTCAGGTATGCACTTATTTTTGGCACGTATATATATATATACACTAGTTTAAACAGCGGATCCTAGTCGAAACGACCTGAGCGTTCGGTGTCGGGGGATCGATGCGAAGGAGGAACCCAGGACCGCATGAGGGTCGAACCGATCCCCGGCTCGTTCCGCAGCGGCGAAAAAGCCAGAGAACCGTGACCCACTTTCCGGGTCACCGGTACGTAACTGCAAACGAAAACAATGCTCCGTCGGCGTGCATCGCACCGATCTACGTGACGCATCGCGTTATTTAAAGGCGATGTACCTGCGGCCGTGGCGCGCCACGATGCAATAGACTTTAAGAATAGAGAGCGCGTCTCGAAACGGAGCGGCGTTGACGTCACCTTATTTGTCGGCCGCCGCATCGACCGCGCGACGGCCGCGAGGGGAGCCTCCGCCTCGAAGGAGAAAAGGGGAGGAAGGAGAAAAAAGAAGAGGAATCGCAGCAACCGTCTCGCGCGTAATCGTCGCCCGCTCGAGTCATCGTTCGTTAAGCGTGGACGTATTGACCCTTCGCGATCCGAGACACGTACTCCGGTTCTTCGATTGACGCTGCAGCTGTGATTCGAGTTGTACCTCGAGGTACTAGGGTGAACGATCGATTGTGTCCCTTCTTTTTCTTTTCTCCTCTTAATATCGAGATAATGGGATGGACTTTGTTAACGGGACCGATTTTTCGTTACTTTAGCAGTTATTCTTTATTTTTCGTTCGAGCCGTGCGTGGTGTATCTGGCCACGCTAGACTTGCTTTTGATTCATGTCTGACGATTTTTATACTCGGTGAGAAAGGATTCCTTTTTAGTGTTTTGTTTTGCAAGGAAAATTTTGAATAGTTTGAATGGAAAATTCAGGGTATACGTGTCCCACGGGGTATGGAACGTGTTAAGTGGGTGTAATGTACCTATGTAACTTTACGAGCTTTCGTTTCATTCTTTTTGGAGTATATGCATCACTGTATTGGTCCATTGATGTTTCCTTTTTGTTGTTTTTTTTTGTGCGATTCACACGTGTAAGGTTATACTTAAATATGCTTGGAAAGTGGTCGGTGCTTTTAGCGCTGTTCTCCGCAACTCGTGATAAATTACGAGTAACGTTTTATTTAATCGCTCTGCTCGAAGCTGGCCAACATTCGGCCTGGAATTTGCGGATCGGTGTAAACCAACGAGCCACAGGCTACACGGCAAGAAACGCGGTGAATTCTAGTGGTCTCGTAGTGAAAGTAAAGGACCCCAGGGTTTATTAACTCCCACCGTATAAGCGTGATTATCAGAGCTTTGCTTCCAATTATCTCGTTTTGCTGAATGAAAAGAGATGTTTCGAATGTCGAGCTAACCACTCTTCGGTTACCCACTTCGGTCTCTCGTCATACCGCATCTTCTTATTATTCATCTTAAGCGCTTAGAAGACCGCTAAAGAGATCCAGATTATCCAGAAAATCTCGCTGATGATCTTTTAAGCGTTAATCGCTCCTCGACTATCTTCTGGTCCTGAAATATTCAGTTTTTTGCTCTAGTCGTTTCCAGTTAAACTCTAAGCTTACCGCATCTAATTCTTAGTTTCGATAGCTTCTGATCATAGGAGCTCCGAAATATCTATCCTAAAATATGCGTTAATGTAATTGGATTCCTACGTGGATGTTGTTTGCAAAGGTAAAGTTACCAGGAATCACGCGTCATGCCCAGGTTTCTGAAAGTTTTGGGTTGTTATTAATTCCGAGAATCTTAAGCCTAAAGGAGTTTAGAGTTTTAAGCTAACGGTGATCCATAAAATGGGTTTTTTTCCACAGTGTGTCATCGCAAGAGATACACGATGAGGCGATCTTCCACGAGCTGACTCACGTTATTCTAACATAAACCTCCTTTCACCCTTTGAAAAGAATCTAATAAACGAGTCTCTCAAAATTTCGCAGATCATCGCGCGCATTGAATAGAAAAAAGGGGTGCATCGCATGCGTGCCGAATGTTTAATAATGCGCGCGCATGCAGAATCGTCGGTACCATTCAATAAACTTAGCGTGCGCGCAAAGGCAGTGAACTCGATAAGATTAAAAATATACACAGCTCCGCATGTTTACATTACCCGTACTAAGGTAAACACACTCTTCAATTCTTACTTACGATCACCCGGTTACTCGATCGATTTACACTCCGGTCACATTTTCCCCCTTAAACTTATCATCGCGATATTAAAACACGGCGCGTGGTGGAATAGAAAAATATCGGGATTTCGCTCGATATCGATGAAGCATCCAGCACCAAGATTCGAATCCAAGGTCGATTGCGAGGTCGCAAAGAGAGAGAGGGAGAGAGAGAGAGAAAAAGAAAAACACTGTCTCGAGCGAAATCTCAAGATCGAGGTTTTCAGGATCGATGAGGGCCAGCGTTTCTCAGAGGATGCACGGGCGAACGCAATCGAACGCTTGGTCTTTACCTCTGGGTGTCGTAATCGAAATGCCAATCGCGTCTCTCGCGCACGTGGGTCGTCCGTTTCGAAGTGGGTCATCGGATTCCTGGCGATGGTAATATAGCCATCGTCTTCCGGGCCCTCGGACGTGCTAGATAGCCGAATCATAAACCGGTACCGAGCTACCAGGACGCCGGTTTTCGGCGCTAAGAACCGTTAGACACATCCGCGTAAGCGGGTAGCAACGTCGATAAACCAACCCGAGCCTCTCTGCCCTCTCACTGTCGCTCTCCAGTGCCGCTATAACATACTTCTGCCTCGAGTTTTCTACGCGCCGATTTGCTTCCCTCGAACGACGAGGCGAGCGCCCCTTTTTTCCCTCTTACTCTCGATGTCGATCTTACGCGGGCACGCTGAAACTATTTGAAAACTGTCGATCGTCCAGATACGCCAGAATCCTTGGTTTCCTTCGAAAAAGCCTGAAACAGAGGAATTTTTGCCCGCGTACACATTCGCGACTCGTGGAATCGATTTCGTGCTCGCAAGGTGCCTCGACTTTCGTTGCTATCGAAAGTAATCGAAAGGTCATCGATTCGTCGCTTCCGAGCTTCCATGATGGAATTGGTGCGATCGCCACGCGTTGTCGCGATGAAATATCCTGGATACCTCTATCCCCGACTCCGTGATCGATGCAGATTGAAGGATAAGGCTCCAGGTGAAACTATTCATTTCTTTACGCTTCCGTCCGCATCTTGATGCGCACTTTTCCCAGGGTAAAAGTAGGCTTCCTTTCGTCGCAGGAAGTCTGTTGACTCGTGAAAAATACCGATTAATGGTCGCCTATGAGGTCTATTATTATTCAAAGTGGTGGAAAGAAGAGAAATAATGTCTTGGAACGATTTCCATGGGACTTTGAAATATTAATTCAATACCGGTGTAATGATGTGGAGTAACATCGTTAGGAGTCGCGGTTTATCTGCTCGTATCCGCTCTCGGTTTGTGTCTCTTTTCCAAGGAGTATCGGAGTTTTTCTGGAGAAGTCGAACAGCCAAGGAGGAAGGCCTGGAAAAGCGGGGAGGGGAGACGAAAATTAAAGGAGAGGGAGGTAGAGAGAGAGAGAGAGAGAGAGAGAGAGAGAGAGAGAGAGAGAAAGAGAGAGGGGTCAGTAGGTCACTCTCACTCAGCGATGCTATCGCGCGAATGGTCTGAACGAGCTCTAACGACGATAATCTAGTGTACTGGGTGATCCTCATAAAGCGGCCGCATCGATTTTAAATTAAATCAGAGCTCACCACCTTCATTAACTTTCACATCGCGGAATCTAATCCTGGGAAGGAACAAAGTCGACGGGAATAAAAGAACCGGCCGATCGGGGATTTAAATATCGGATTAATTCCGGCGTGCAAGCGGATCGTTGAATTTGATGCCAATAAACGCGGTCCCCGTCTAACGATCGTTTATGAAGCCACTAATGAGGGAAACTCGCACCGTACCGTTTAATAGCTTCACGACGCGTTGTGCCGGCCGACGATGTTTGGACAATACTACTTTAGAGGCTTCAATGCAATTGTTACCGACGAACCGTGCGTTGATTACTAATAACCAAGTGGATGCGCGTCGAAAGATGGAAAATCGAGGGGGAGATTCTTCAACCACTAAACGTATTAAAATATTAAATGTTCGATCTGCCTAATGCGGTGCAAAATATAATTTCGTTTTTACATGTACGATATTTAGCCATCGTAAATTATTCCATTAACACCTTTCGTACCGCTGAATTTTTCATTCGGGCTATTTAGAGTTTTTCTTGCAAGGCGAACAATTAAAGAGGAATTGTTTCTTATCGATTATAAAAATCGTGCGACACGCGCGAGAAGCAAATTTCAAGAGCGTGGCGCGATATACTCTGCATAGCTCGGACGAATATCAAAAAGAGGTCCGAAAGTAACGAAAAATTCGTCCGGCACGGAACGCGTTGAGCATGATCTACGAATATGAAAGGGGAATTATTAAAGCCTCGCAAGTACGAAGAGCGACATGGACGGATACCGCTGAAAATGGTACGGATTATACATGAATAATAGAAACAGAGCGTAATACCTTATAAATGTAGAATAGTTTTGAGAGAGACGGCAGAGGGATCGTTCGGCTAGATTCATTACGCGCCTCATCAATATTTCGCGAAGATCGCCGGCCTTATCCTTCCAGGATCGCCATTGGCCGCGGCTTCCGCAAATGTCGCGTTTCCACAATTATTTTCCATTCCGCTGGCGCGCCAGGGCGAGTATTTCGCGTGCACCCGCCGCTCGTGAGCGCCTATACGGGGCCTGGCATTGTAATCGACATCGTTTGATGTAAAATATAATCTCGCATCGCGAACCATGACTTTTAGACCCGGCGCGCGATATATATGCGCGTTATCGCTGCTTTCGTTTACACACCGCGCACTCCGCCCCCCTAATTAATTTCCCATTAATTTTATCCAGCGCGGAAATACGCGTTTGCGTTCATTTCCAGGCTAACTGAAATCCTGATCTACGAAAACGAGGAAACTCGTTGCGATCTCAGCGAGGAATATCGTGGCAAAAAATATTTCACCTATCCCTACGTCCATGAGATTTGATACTGCATTTGTAATCCGATAAAGTTCGAAAGGAAACTCTTTCATTTTTATCCTGACAAATCGCTGAGTCGTGCTCCTCTTTTCATTTCCCTTTTCCCTAATTTATAACCTCATTTTTAGCCTCTCAAGAATCTGTATACGTTACATTATACACGCATTATCCTCGAGCCTCTTAAGGACCACGCATAGCTGATCCAAACGTCACTCTAATCCTCTAATAAAATCGCTTCCAAGTCAAAGAGCGCGATATCCTATCTTGGAGAAAAACGAGTAAAAAAAGGCAAAAAGACCGTCAAGAGAAAAGACGAACGCGCTTCAGATCCGGCGTCCTTCGTCGTCGATGTCGAAGGTGGACTTCTCTCCAGCGACGCAGCTGGAGCTTGTCTCTGGCCGATAAAAAGGTCGGCCGGCTAACCGGCTTTGCGCGCGGCCAGAGGCTGGCCTCAAAGCCGTAGTCGCTAGGATTGTTAATACCCGTGAGTTTTCCCCGACGTGGGAAAACTACTTAGGATCAAACAGCAGGCGGCCGGAGAAGTGGGTCGTCGGTGGCCGCCCAGTGGTATAACGTCCGCGTCGTGGTGCCGTGCGTGGAATGGTAACGAGCCACGTACACGGGAACGATATCAGAGACGCCTGCAGGACGGTATGTGTGGTTTCTCCGTGGGGTACGTCGGCGTGCCCGGTAAAAGTACCGTATCCGGTACGACCACCGCGACTTTCGCGGGACCACGACGACCGATTTTGCCGCTTTTCAAGGCTCCTCCAGGTCGAAAGGCCTCTGAGCTGTCGATTACGCTGGGTTCATCGCCGCGAAGAGCAACCTGGTAGTTCTCTGTTAGCCGGCTGTAGGTTCTTGCGTTGGAACATCGTGCACTTTCGTGCCTAAATGCATCGATCTAGGAGGTGCTTGTCAGGGTCGAAGTAGTCTACTGTAGTAGAGTGTATGAATACGAGAAGGACGTGAGAGGATATAATTTCTCCCTCAACACTAGAACTAGCAAACCAGTCAAAGTGACTGGTCAGTCGTTTCTTTTAAAAATCATAGTGCTTTATAAAGATGTATTTTTTGAGATTTTCCATGATTTTCATGCAGTATTTAGATCGCTATTGTGATTTATTGAAATTTCCTTTTACTCTGCGCTCTTTCGTTAAAGATGTTTTTTTTTAAATTCATTTTTCCGCATCGACTGCTAAAATCGTTTGGCCTAGGACCTACTGTTTAAGGAGGCACCAGAGCTACGGTATACATATCACATGGAAAACCCAGAGGTGATGGGCAGGATTTTAAAGATGTATGTGGCGTTCTAAATATGCCCAGAAAGTGGCTGGTAGTTCCAGTGTTAAGTCGAACGTCTTGGAGTTTCAAATCTTTGGGAATTTCTCTTTTGGGGGTGATTTGCGTTGTATTCCTCGAACATCTTAAGCAGGTGTAATCGTCGATATCTCAAGTGGCTTTACATCCCAGGAGCACACCCCCGCTTATCCTGCATCTCGTTATTCATGCGAGGATACGCGCAAAGCAGGATTTTCGCACACGTTCTTGCGAAAGATAAACGCGGAGTTTGTTCGCTCCGCTTGACTTTTAGGAATTCATCAGAGTTGTTTTCTCTCTGCCGGGAATACCTATAGGTATAGTGGCCGCCCCGGTTCAAGGATAAGTCCTATCCGGCAGCGTTGGCCAATGTCACGCTCGGTTGGATCAGTGGTTCTTCTTCGCGGTGTCCAGTATTCGGGACGATTGTTTTCCTCAGCCTGACTTTTCAGGAGCCTTCCTATTTTCCCAGGATGGACGTTTCCACAGGGACGTTTCCAAGAGGATTTCTCCCCTGATTTCACGCCTGCACTCCAAACTTCATATTTTATAATTTCATACCTGTCCTCCAAACTTAACTGCCAAGAGAATCCAGTGAAATCCTTTGATGTTAGTTCTAATGGAAAGTATTTTATACGTACGTGTGTATATTAATTATTGGATTCGTGGTCTGTTTTAATAACAGCCTTGCGTCCTTCCTTCTCCTGTACTTTCCTAATAATCTAACAAAGTTTCCTATAAATCTAACAAATTAATCCAACAAATGTAACAAAGTGTTTGGATACACCATCGTGGGCATTTAAGCGAGGCTGCGACGTGGAAAAAAGGCAGCCTCCAGCGGTTGAAACGAAACTGGTATCTTCGGTACCCGGCAGATTTCGAAGGTCTGGTACTTGTTTATGCAAATTCCCGGAACGATATGGGTTATTGGGTAAAGCGGATCGATAGAATCGGCGTGTCCTTTCCTCGCGGACTAGCTGGAACAGCGTGGGCACGGAGATATATGCCCCGAGTCTTTTTGGAGACGGGCAAGTAGGCGGGTCGTTTGTCAGCGATGGATATTTCCCTTCTTCTTCTTTCATTTTCTTTTTTTTTTTTACACAAAATCGTGAAAGCTTCGTAGGGATTGGAATCGTCTTTGGGAGTTAGTCTCGACGTACGACGGGCGAACATACGGAATACCAGATGAGGCCCCGCGGTGTCGATGCGTAGATTCGATGGAAAACTTGTATCCGTGAATCGCTAACGCGCCACGAATTTTTATCGTCCTACCTTCCTTACGGCCTCCCTGCCTTACCCGTGGCCACCTCTTGGGCCATCACGTACGACATTATTTCTACCTCGCGTCCAGGCCCAACCTGGGGGATCCGAAATGAAAATTAGAAATGGAAGCTGCGTGCAGCCTACTTTCTCGATCCTTCCTTAACCCTTTGCGCTCCTATGTCGAGTATCGCTCGACAGCATATTTTTCTCAACCGACAATTCGCACGTTTTGCACACTCGAATCCTAATAAATCCCCAGCTCTCTAGTTTGTCCCTTTCAAAAAAAAAACCTTCCTTCGAACATTCCATCGATGTATACTTTGCGATAGAACTCGAATATAAATTCGAATCTGGGTTCCTGTTCGCGAAAGAGATGAAACTCTTTGGAGCGCAAAGGGTTAACAGCAGGTTACGCGCGTCTCGCGCCCTTTTGACGATCCTCAGCTTTCGAAGGCATCCTCGATCAAATGCGGAAACGAGGATGAAAATTGTGCCGGGCAAATCGATATTTATCTCCGCTCCTGTCGGGAGTGATTTATCGCGCGCACTGTTTTTACATTTCCTTCGATGCCCACCTTTCCTACATGCCCGTACGCGGAGAGAGAATTATTCTAAAAATGTCGACGAGGAAACGCCTATTCTACTGTTGATACGTCGAAACTGGTTTGATCAGTAATCGACGCTAGGCTCGCTTCGCGTTGTTTAAAACGACGCTTCGAGTGAGAATAGCCCAAGAGCCAACGCTTATCCTTTGGGTCTCGCGTTAAGGACACGAGGAATTCCGAGGTTTGTGGAGGTTGACCCGATTAATTCTCGCCGACCTCTCCTCGGCTCCACGCGATCGTCCGCTTACGTAAGCAGACTTCCCGATAATAGAATCGATGCAGGATGCGAACGAGGCCCTCCCACGAATTTAGACCTGGCTCCCGTTCATATTTCCGGAAATCGTTTGACCCTAAAGCTGCGTCTGGACTAAAGAAAGGGATGCGAGTTCGTTATATCCTTGAAGAAAATTCGAGTCTGAACGATCGTTCATGCACAATAAATAATTCGTGGATATTCACTCGATATATTCATTCGATTATATCGTATTATAAAAATCTATTACATTTATTATATTACAAAAGGATGTAAACTACAGTGTCATATAGTACAACCACGTAATGTTACAAGCATGTGCACGTGGTCCTGGAATAAAAAAGGATTGGGTATGGTTGGCATAAACGCACCTCAACCCGCTCTTTTTAACGAGTATTTTGTTTCGCCGCACCCACCACGCTTTCCATCTTTTTTTCTCCAGCGCGTGGAAGAGGTTCGCCCGCGATAATCGGCGTTTCTTTTGTTTTTCGATCTTATCGGAGCGCAAACCGTGACCGGATCTGGGATCCATTAGTCGCGTGCCTATATCGTCGGAATAGATACCGAATGGGTGCCGCCGATCCCCATGAAGAGCCACGGGCATGGCAAGGACGCGACGATTTCCACCCCCAGAAAATTTCCAACGGAGCGCAGAACCGCGAGGATCGAAAAACGAATTTCCACTACGCTTTACGATATCCTTCCGCTTCGAGCGTAATGTGCTGAGATTTCTGACGATAGAGAGGAACTTTGTTTGGAGGTGATTTATAGAGAATTTTCTTTTTGTAAGGACGAAGGATTGTTTGTGGTAAGGATAGAGAATGTAGATCGTGCTTTTCAAGGAGTTGCGTTCTTTTGGAATGCGTTTTTCCGCAGGTTCTGTAGGAAAGTATAAAAAAAATGAACATAGAGCTCGAGTGGTCTGACTAAATTAACGTGATTTATTATTTATTAATTGATATTTCGATTATTGATATTTCTTTCGGTTACCATAATTTATGGTACGTCTAAAGCAGTGCGACATTATTCTAAATAATTGCCGAAATGTCCACAGTGCGGTTAAAACCAGTGCTGTTGTTCAAACGAAATTCTTTAAAACGATCGAGAACAAAAATTCCAACGCGAAACAACGGAATAAACGGAACTCTTCGACGACTTTTCCAGAGATCTCAATGACGGCCACGGGCATTACAGCCACGTCTTGCTAATCGTCCATCTTGTTCCAGCGTCGTAGTCACTTTGCTCGTTCCGCCTTTATCCCCCCTGTAGGCCATCATTTCGTACACGAAACTCCGTACTCGGCTCTCCTCGATCGACTTAGCTCGGGAAAAAAGCGTCGGAAAAACCAGCAAACGCTTCTGTCAAGCCGCTCGACAAGCGTCACAGCCACGGCCATGGAGGTGCGCTTCGAATGGCAGCACGCTACGCTCCACATATCTCATGAAAAAAAAAAACCAAAGTCAGCGCTTAAACGTCCGCACGGACCATCGTCACGTTTGATCCCCCTCGAACATCAAAAGCCAACGTTTGTACGCAACTTTAGCTCCACAACGCGAATTTAATCGACCATATGCAGGTACCTTTCCTTACAACGATGGCGAAAGAAACTCTGGTGACAACTCACATTTCGTCAAATCCATTCACGAGATTTTCCATCGTTATTCTCCGCTTAACACGATCGAGATTCTCTTCCTCCCCACTGTCGCCTCTCTCTCTCTCTCTCTCTCTCTTTCTCACGCGAAGGAAGTGAGGCTCGCCTTCACGACAAGAAGCAGTGCTCACTGGCCCGTTTTAGCTTTCCTCTCTTGGCAAGAGCGACATGCCTCAGGAGGAGGAGGAGGAGGAGGAGGAGAACCCTCGCGTACGTGTCGAAGAGTATGAAAGTATGTGTGCGCGCGTGAGAGAGAGAGAGGGATCGCGGCTCGAGAGGGAGGAAGACGGACTTAGGTGAGCCGAGTGAAAGAGGGACCGGTATATCGAGTCGGAAGGAGAGGGAAGAAGACTCGTTGTCTGTTAGGTAAGGCGAGAGAAGGACGTGGACGCGCATTTTCCTGTGGTCGTGCGCACGTGTGTGCGTGCCCGCGTGTACGAGGCCCCGCGATAGTGTGCGCCGCGCTCGTGAGGAGAACATATAGCGTCCACCGAGCGAGCCAGAGTCAAGGCCGCTCACTGCTCCGTCGTGAGAGAGCTACTAACCAGCACGGAAACCTTGCTGAGGAGTAAGTAGAAACGGCGAGGTATGCCTTAGCAAGAGATTCATACACTTGCCTCATACCCCGGTTCCGGGGAACGGAGATGTTGCTCGAGGATCTTTCCTTCCGATCGTTCGACCTTAACCCATGACTACACGATTTTTACTCGCGAAAACTCGCCAAACGCCGAAGGAGGGCGAGTGAAAAAGTGCCGCGCGAAATTGGCGTGGATAAGGTCGAGTTCCTGGATATACATTTACGATTAATTGAAAGAGTAAGAATGCCATACAGTTTTCAATCTGTTACCATAAATGTGAGATTGTATGAATAGATATCAACACGAATCAGAGAGTTACACCAAAGTTACATTTACGTTTTATATCTAATACGATACACTGGCAATATAAAGCTCTCTCTAATTTACGACCTATCGTTCTTTTGGTAAGGTATTAATACGGATTTTCTAAGGAACAGCGAGGATTCGAGGGATTCGAGCGCTCGACGATCGTGCCACGGCTCTTTCCCTCGCACCAGTACCCCAGGCTTTAGAAACGCACGTCGCGATTCCCTAGGCGGCTCCGAGGAGCAAGTTTTGAGCGTAACCGCAACGAGTCGAGCGTAACACTTTTTACCCTTTAATTCTGGAGTAACGCGGGTAATGAGTTGCGCGCGCATACAAACTACGAGCATTTCAGACAGTGTGATCCGCGATTGGCGGAGCCAGGAAGCCTGGATTTTGAACTCCGCTCCGCGCGACTATAATGCGTCTATCCGCCTCGTCTCGATGACAAAAAGGGCCGAGGAGAGTGCAGTCGCGAAAATCTCTCCATCGATCAGGATGTATATATATATATATATATATTCCAGGAGGCTTCGCACCGACTCAAGTGCGCGCGTGTACCGTACGTAAGAGTGAAAAACATCGAGGAGGCGAGTAGGCATCGGGCTGTAAAGAGCACATGTACATTGGCGAGCGGCGTGTCCTTGGCTTTTTCGTGCCTTTCACGCCGCCGCGAGAAGCGTCCGTGCGTTCGCCAAAGGTTCTTAATTCGAGACGGTTCTTCAACTCTCGGTGTCGGGCTCCGCGTTCCTATTTTGTAATCTATAAATATATAGGCATTCGCCAAAGGAGCCAGTGTCAAGGCCGCTCAGTGCTCCGCCGTGAGAGAGCTACTAACCAGCACGGAAACCTCGATAGAAAGCACAGAAACGCGCTAGGCGTGCGCGCATACCCAGAGGTTCATCCGTACGCTCACTCCGGGCTCCTCCTCCTTTCCCTTCGAGGATTCGACAGCCTCTTCCTCGCTCGATGATTTATGCTCGAATTTCTCCCACATTTTAGAAGTACACGCGGTTTCTCTCGACGGAGTTCGCGGATCCTCGGACTTTCCGCCCGATTATCCTAACCGCCCGCCTTCGCGGATCGAGCCTTCTGGATAGATAGGGAGGTTTATGGAATTAGAGTGTCGATCTTTTAGATATTCACGCGGCAGGGCAGGACGGAGAGCGGCTGGGATTGATCTTCGGAATTATGTTGCGCACTTTGAAACGAGTTTGGGTCTGAATACCGAGTTCAAGCGCGGAGGCAGCGATCATTAATCTTCGGTTTCTGGCCGCGGGTAAGCGGAGAGCTGTACGGTACATCGCTCCTGCGTCTGGTGTTAGATCCACGGTGCCAAACCCGGGATGCCAGTACCAATGGCGATAACCTACTTACGGGTTTCGTCGTGGCCAATTTTTCGAGTCAAGCCGATCGATGCCTTAATTCGCACTCGACGCGGATAGAGTCTGAATTACGATACTGATCCGCAGATTGGGTCTACTCTGCTTCGCGATATGTGCTTTCTCTGCGTTCACGTGGAAAGCTAAAAAGATGATTTATCCTTTTTGATATTCTTCCTTTTTTCGAAAAAAGATGATATTCTTCCTCCTTCCTCCGAATCCTCGATCGACGAGCAAATGCCACTTTGCTTCGCTCAGATCGCCGCCGGATCGCCTCTTCGCTCCTCTCGCCTCGTTCCGCGCAGAGGAACACCCGCGGCAGTGAGCTCGGATCACCCGGAAGTACTGATCGCCGTGAAAACATTCGCCTGGAACACTGAGACACTGACCGGGCTACGTGGTCACTCGGTTATTACTCCGTCCTCATCTTCGAGATGTTCCTCCGCGGCCAGCAGCGCGGATCTCTCTCGATATGCGTCACGAGCGTCACGATTCTCGATCGAGCCGGTATTCGAATATTTTTGAAAAGCGGATGCTTGGTCCGGGACGAGCAGGGAAGAGCGGGGACTTTCATGCTTGCGCTCTGATGTTCGAACGATACTAGCCGCGTATAGACAATTGTGTAATTCTAGCGGTTCGACTTCGAACACTAACGATCCTGTGATTTGTATCGTTATCGATGGTTTATATATGGAAATTGCTTGCGAAGGATGATGGGTGATTATTGATTTATAGCAAAGAATGAAGAGATTATGTATGCGGCAGTCTGACACTAGAATTACGAGATTTTTCGGATGTATTCATATACGGTATGTTGTTTTAAGAGGGAAGAGGATAAAAGGGAAGTGTCGATAAATCAATACGATTGTTTACAAGGCGAAAAAAAATCGTGGAGAACGATGGGAAATACGCTTTTGTGAATATCAGGAAATAAAAAAGAAATGATTGATTATTTTCATTGGCATGATAATCGTATCAAAGCAGTAGATTGTGAATAAATTACTTTAGTAGTCAATGAGAGAAGATAAAGGAGTGTCCGCACTACACCGTCCCTTTCCACTGCAACCGAAATTTCGCCCGATCACCTTTGTCGCAAAAAATCGAGATCTATGCATCATGAAAAAGAAAACAGTGACAACATTAGAATCCACGTTATACCGTTCCGCGCGTAATTATATTTCTCTTGATTTCATAGTACACACTCGGTTGCAGCCGCTCTCGTGGCGCTTTAAAAGAAGAGGAGGAAAAAAAGTGAATAGTCGTAACCGTATCCATTCCGTCGGTATTAGAGCGTTGGAAAAGTATCCTTAGTCTCCGCGAAACGCTTCGCAGTTCCGCGGAAAAGAAAACAAACCGGAATATAGAAAAAGATTTCGCCCCGGTAAATATAGCCCCTGGGGGATTTGCCGCGAATGCAGGATCGAAATAAAAATCCCCAACCGATCTTCCTCAGTGCCGATACGCGCATCGAGCGGCTAAAAGCAGTCGAATCTCTAAAACTATCGTAGGATCCAAAGTGGAATCGAAAGTACGAACATTCCAAGGATGACGAGGAGGAAAATTATGCAAGAGTGAGAAGCAAGGGTCGAAAAACGGTCCGTGGTCGTTATCGAATAAGAATCGCGGTCTGTCGTGCTAAGTTGCGATGTAAAAGCTCCAGAAAAAAACAGAGAGAGAGAGAGAGAGAGAGAGAAGGAGAGACAGAGAGAGAGAGAAATAAGGAAATAAGCGTAGGATGCCGAGGAAAAATGAAACTGGCGCTGCAGCTGGAGGGCGCAGGCTCGAATAAAGGGGAGCTTTTCGAGAGGTCTCCGCGCAAGAGCGTTTTCTCGAAGACGAAGCTCGTTGCTTCCAGTTCACAGCGGCGCGCGGGCTGTGCATACCCGTGGAACGCCGTACTTTCACCGACCGTGACTTCTAACGCGCGTTCCACTCGGCGAGTTTCACGGATAAAAGGGGTAATAGAGACGCGTGACGATGTCACCACGTAGGTTACTGGAACCGGGCCCCTCGGCCGAGGAGAGGCCAGCCTCCTGTAACTAGTGTAATGTATCGTAATAACCGGAAATCTCGAGAGCCTCGATTGCAAAACCTCCCTATATACGGTTCGCGAAACAATCCCCCCGACCTCCCCCTTTCGGCCTCTCCTTTCCGAGGCTGCGTATACCCGATGATTTTCCATTGCGAGCCATCGCGCGATATGACTTTCTCCTTTTTACTTGTCGAAAGGGGAATCGTGGGTTAATCTCTGTTTATGGATAAAAATGAAACTGAATCTGTATCCTTGATATACTTACTTATGAATATATAGTTAAGCTTGGGAGTCTTTCTAAAATTACTGTGTAAGCAAAAGTCATTAAAGCTAATATATAAGTCCACAGTCTATGCTGAAAATGATTTATCGATCAGGTATGTCTGTCAAGAATGCGCGCCAATGACTTTTGCTCTAGAATATACACGCAGCCTTAATTCACGCTGGTCAATTTTCCCTACGTACCTTCATGATTCACGTTAATAGGTTGCGCATATAAATACGCTTTCGTAGGGCTCAGAGGGTTAACGCGTTGAGTGCCACGCGAATTTATCAAAAAAATCCCCCTCGGGACTTAGAAGTGCGCTGATATTGTGGTACAGCAATGCTGCTAACAGGTTCAAACTAACTCGATGCAAGTGTCTAAACACACTAGGACCACTGTTTCTTGTCATAGTAAAAAACAGCGACCTTTGAACCGAAATGCTTATGAACACTCCGTTAAAGAAGGACCATAAAATATACCAATCCATTAAAATATTTTGACAAGATATACTAAGTACATTAAAAACACGATCCTAAAACTACCAAAAAAATTCCTTCACTCTACTTTTTTTTATATCGCATTTTTCACTTTCCACTTTTACATCGTATCTTACCCGGTCACTCACCGCTGACCGACGCGGCCCGAAGTACAGTGTCACTCACCACTGACTGACGTTGCAGTCGAGATATATTTTTAAAACGCAACAAACATGTTTATCCCCATTTGGTCCGGACATTATTAAAATTATCGATAAGATAAATGTATATATCGATGTAATAAATTGATGAATAATCCAAGATACGATACCTCTGTTCCCAGGTAGGGACGAGTTGTCGCAGGCGGGCTCCCTGAACGGTTATGGAAGCGGCGGCGGTGGCGGCGGCGACGGCTGCGACGCCAGGAAGAAGAAGGGCCCGACGCCGCGGCAGCAGGAGGAGCTCTGCCTCGTCTGCGGGGATCGGGCCTCCGGTTACCACTACAACGCCCTCACCTGCGAGGGCTGCAAGGGCTTCTTCCGGCGCAGCATCACCAAGAACGCGGTCTACCAGTGCAAGTACGGGAACAACTGCGAGATCGACATGTACATGCGCCGCAAGTGCCAGGAGTGCAGGCTCAAGAAGTGCCTGACGGTCGGCATGAGGCCGGAATGCGTCGTGCCGGAGTACCAGTGCGCGGTTAAGCGCAAGGAGAAGAAGGCACAAAAGGTACCCGTCCCTCCTTTTACACCTACTTGTGAACCTAGAATGATATACGCGCTGATATATACTTTCCTGAAGAGGAAGCAAAGGTTGGATCGTGATATGTATGCCGTAGCTCTGGTGGCTCGGAACTCACCTTAAACAGTGGGTCCTGGGTCAAATGACCTTAGCAGTCGGTGGCAAAAATGAATTTAAAAAAAAAAAGGTTGAATCGTATGTCGTCGAATAGGTCGCGGTTATTTATTTCGCTACGTCTGAGAGGGAGTATGAGATAAAAAAAGGGTGTATAAATAATGAAGGAGACATTGGCGATGTGTGAAAATAGTGAAGTGGAAAATAATCAAAATGGAGAACATTTGTCTGATCTTGAAGGAGAAGAATGGGCGAAGGGGATGATCATTTTTTGATTAAAAATGTGAACTAGAAAAAACGATTTTTACCTTGCACTTGAAAGGTCTATAGGGTTTTGTCATTTTCGGTTCGATACATAGCGCTTCGGTACATAGCGTCCTTGTCTTGCTAAAGTTACCAGCTGGAATAATGGGGCATTTATACTCCATCCGCCAAAGCTGCGAGCTTTCCTTTCTGCGTCACTACGAAAGGGCAGATAAGAACCGCGGCGTTTGCTCGCTTCACAGCTCGTACGATTAAATGCGCGTGAGCACGCAATCGCGTGCTCATCGCGCCGAATATCCATGGAGAACATGGAAAAAAATTGGCCGACCATACCTGGCACGTCACTTGCCCGCGCAAACATCACGAACAACGCGGATGATAACGCGTCGCTTCACACTCTAATACCTGCAATTCGTAATTCACTTTCAACGACAAACTTATCAACCGCGCTCAACAACTGAATAACCGAGCATTGCGTATTCAAAAGGCAATGCGATGAATTTTCAAGGATAAAGCACCGACACACTCGTACATCGTTGCGACTCTCCTCTGCCTTTGTACTTATCTTCCTCTTTAATACCTCGTCCCTTTGCTTCGAACGTGGATGCGATATTAATCGAGAGAGGGCCCGATATATCTCAAGTCGAGCTCAACATTATTCACGCGGCCGATCTCGGGAAGCATTGTAAATGTGCGCGATATTATTCTGCCCAGGAAAAGGACAAGCCGAACAGTACAACGATGAACGGCTCGCCAGGTAGCGTGGGCGGGATGGCAGCCGATCAGATGGGCGTGAAGATCGAGCCGGCGGAAGCTGAATCGTTATCCATGTCCGGAAGTAGCGGCATCCTTACGCCGGTCAGCCCTTACAGCTGCGTAAAGCCGGTCAGCGCGGAGCAGGAGGAGCTGATACACAGGCTCGTGTATTACCAAAACGAGTACGAGCAGCCCAGTGAGGAGGACCTCAAGAGGATCACGGTAGGTCAACTTATATTCACGATCGGGAACTCGAGGGAGGAGAATCGACTTGGCCGCTCGATGTCTCTGCGAGACGAATATACCAGCAGCCAACGACGTTTCGAAGTGTATATACCGAGATCAGATATCCTGTAATTACATAGTGTACGCCTCGCGTCGGCTTCCCCAATTGAATTCCACAACTGTGGTTTACGTAAGTTTTGATAGCGCTTCGCGATTTTTTTAGTCGCGAGCAAACTATGCGTGATTAAGGGAGATCTTACAGTTGAGACACTCTGCGGGGAAATTGGAGTTGGTTTCTTCTAACTCGAGGATAGAATCTATGAACGATATTTATCGTTGATTTGATTTAGGATTCAATTCTTTAAACGGGGCTCGTTGATGAGGCTAATGTGTATAACGGAGCGTCTCGTTGGTTTTTTTGTCGCAGAATCAACCGACGGAAGGAGAGGATCCCAGTGACTACAGGTTCAGACATATAACCGAAATTACGATACTGACGGTGCAGCTAATCGTCGAGTTCTCGAAGAGGTTACCCGGCTTCGACAAGCTGCTGCGCGAGGATCAGATCGCCCTGCTGAAAGCGTGCTCGAGCGAGGTTATGATGCTGAGGATGGCGAGGAAATACGACGTACAGACCGACAGCATAATATTCGCCAATAATCAGCCGTACACGCGCGACAGCTACAACATAGCGGGCATGGGCGAGACGATCGAGGATCTGCTCCGTTTCTGTCGGCAGATGTACGCCATGAAGGTCAACAACGCGGAGTACGCGCTGTTAACAGCCATCGTCATTTTTTCAGGTAGGAAACAAGAGGTGCTCTCCTTGAGACATCATATCGAATCGCGTGGGAGACTTTAAAATCCACATCGACGTCGATACGGTTATTCGTATCGTGATTTATCGAAGCTCTTAAACAAACAATCCAAACCAAAAGTATTAAACAAATATAACAAGCCGTGACATTAATCTCGACGATACATATTTTCGAGTAATCTCCAAAGAGAACAAAATCAAAGCCAACACGATCGTTCATTTTTAAATATCCCGCGATACTTGAATAAGCATCCCAAACGAAAATTCTAGCCACCTCCTTCCAAGAGTCCATTAAGAGTTCCACCACAAAATGTCCTCGCGAGTGGACTCCTCATCAGCCCCAATGCGCGTCTCGAGCGAACTTAAGTAACCTCGGATAATACTTCTGCCCGTAGAAAGGCCAAACGTGATGGAGGGCTGGAAAGTGGAGAAGATCCAGGAGATCTACCTGGAGGCACTGAAGGCGTACGTCGACAATCGCCGTAGGCCGAAATCCGGCATGATCTTCGCCAAGCTACTGTCGGTACTGACGGAGCTGAGGACCCTCGGCAATCAGAACAGCGAGATGTGCTTCAGTCTAAAATTCAAGAACAAAAAGCTGCCACTATTCCTCGCCGAGATCTGGGACGTGCTGCCCTAGTTTCCCCGTTGCCGATCACCGGACCTAGCGCCGGTAGGCTAAAGTGTTTTATCGGTCCGCACGACGAAGAGGAGGCGGTGGAGGAGGAGGAGGAACAGAAGAAGAGGGATCGAGAAGGATGAGGAGGAGGAGGAGGAGAAGGGAAAGGGAGCCGCGAGGATTCGCGCGGCAACGAAAGGAGAAATGACTGACCGTGGGACGTGGAAGTAAGGAAGGAGAGGATGATGGGGATTGAAGGGAAGGAAACGGCGTGCGCGACTCTTATACTAGTGCACCACTATGCCACTGCCTTCAGCGTCGCGGGCCAGCATCGGATCGGGAGGCCGATTGTTAATTCGCGATCGTTTCTTTCCTTCGTCAGCGAGGCCGGCCCCGGAGCCCTGGCAGGAGGGGCCGGCCGAGGTGCGTGAGGATGAGATGGCACGGCAGGGAAACGCGATGGGGAAACGATCGATCGAGGAGGACCACGATCCTCGGGCTGAGAGAGGAGGGCAGTGGCGAGGCACCCAGGCTGTGATACGTAGAGACAGTACAGAGACTATATAAGGAGCTACCTACAGTTATATTATTACTATATCCCCTATCTGGCTACCCCTGAAATCGATATGTAAATGTAATGTATATGTATAAGGCACGATATCGGGCGCGTTACATAGCTGCTTTAAAGCCGGGAGCGACGAATTACGTGGGAAGATTGTGTGAGAGGTAGAATGAAAGTGAGAGACAGTGTGTGTGTGAGAAAAAGAGCGAGAGAGGGTGAGGGGGGGGGGGCGAAGGAGAGACCGAGATTGAAGGCGAGAGGAAAAAGGGAAAGAGGAAGAGCGAGAGAGTGAGAGAGCGAGAGAGAGAGAGAGAGAGAGGACGGGAGAACGGTAAGAAGCGGACGGAGGGAGCAGAGATACGAGCGTGGCGGAAAGAGGGGTAGAACCTTGTGGACCGGGACGCTGTTGAGCAGCGCCGCGGTGGCACGAAACGAGCGCGAAATAAAAAAAAAATACGATATACATAATGATACCATAGAGTCTATATCACACACATAGCATAATAATATATTGCTAGCATGTACATTGTTTATATGAGAGGGATGGTGGGGAGGCGAAGTGAGGGGTGAGAGAGCATAAGACAGCATAATAGGATCGAGAGAGGAAAGTGATGGAGGGAGGGAGGGTGAGATGAAGAGAGAGAAAGAGAGAGTGAGAGTGAGAGAGAGAGTGAGAGAGAGAGAGAGAGAGAGAGAGAGAGAGAGAGACGGGCGAGGGGGTCGCGTGGTTACGATATCGCGAAGGCGAATGCGGGGGACAAAGCGAAGGAGCCGGTGAAAAGCCGAGACCTGTCTTGGCGCGCGTCTCGGGTGAAGGGGAGGGGGAAGGGGGTTCCCCGAGATGTTGAACGAAGGAGGGCGGGGAAGGAGAAGGATAACGTAGTAAAACGTAGGAAGTAAGTAAGTAAGCAAGGCTAGTTGGTAGTACGTCGTAGTAAGTCAGTCAAGCTAGGCTAGGTGACCGAGTTCAAGTGCAAAGCCTTGTGCCTTCAGCAGCGGACATCGGCTCACCGACAAACGAAAACATGAAATTTAACCGTCCGTTTTAATTTTTTAATAAAATCAACAAAATCGTAAAATATTGTAAATCTGAAAAAAGGAGTTCGTAAAGTAACGTTATTATTAGGAGGTGAGAAAGGGGGGAGAGAAAGAGAGCGAGAAAGAGAGAGAGCGAGTGAGAGCGTATCGAGGAGGATGAAACGGACGATAGAGAGAGAAAGAGAGCAAGAAAGAAAGGGAGAGAATGAGCCGTTAGAGAGAAACTCTTGGCGTGGAAGGCAGCAAGGATCGAACGATGGATCGATCCATCGATCGATCCTGAAGGACGGGCTGGCGTGGGCCAAATTCGGAATTGCAATGGGAATAGATGAGCCCGTCTAGAGCAACGGTATGGATTAACGCCGAGAGGACATTGGACTCGATAGACAGGGTCCTTGATACTGCCCGGACCCCGTCGCATAATATGCTAGCATAAAAGAACACACATGGACACACGGTCGCTTAAGACACAGGGAGGGTGAGAATGGAGCATTTAAGAAGTGTCGGTCGGCGCGGCTACGCTTACGATGCGCCGCGAAGGCCCACTGCTCCTTGCGATCGAAGCTTGAACACACCGGCACACGTACACGCACACACACACACACCACACGACTCACACTACACTCACACACGAGCGCATACACAGCCACACCGAGCACTCGGTTAATCGGGTACGAGCCGGGAGCGGGAGGACAAGCGCATTGTTGCAGATCCAAGTACACTAAGATTCTCGATGTTGTAACACTGTAACTCTATGCTATTAACTGATTGTACGCAGTTGTATTCCGTAGTAAGTACCACGCAAGTTAATGAAAAAAAAAAAAATACGTCATAATTCGTGTAACGTGTATAACGTGCGAGAGGTATACAGAGAGAAAGAGAGGGAGAGAGTGAGAGTGAGAGCGAGAGAGAGAGAGAGAGAGAGAGAGAGAGAGAGAGAGAGAGAGAGAGAGAACAGACATGAGCACACGAACACACACCACACAATTTGTTGTCGTGCGAGATCGTACGCGAGGGAGAGTGAATGCGCGCGAGAAAAGCTGAGGAAGGACGTAAGGCACGCAAAAGCTGGGGCGAGAGAGCATGGTGCGGAGAAAGAGTAGTAAGGATGGTACGTGCGCGGGCACGCGATGTCGAAATTTATTTTTTCCCGAAGGCAAGGGTGCGACGTACAAAGAGACCGAGATGGACGGCGGCAAGGGAGGGGTAGGGGGTTTAGAGAAAAAAATAAATAAAACAGTTTACTCGTAAGCAGACAGTCGTGAGGGAGCGGCAGTTCCATACATAGGACGGTAAAACGAAGGGAGAAAACGACTACTAGTTACTTCGCCTAGGACACCTAGAATACGCTAATATCGTCGAATATACATGTACCGTGTTTTACTATCGTAAACGTATATACCCCGTCAACCGCTGAACGATATTAGAGCGTGGAGAGGGAGAGGGGAATTTCAAAAAAAAAAAATAATAAATAACCGTAGGAGAGGAAACACACCCAAATACGTTGCGGCACGTCACCTTATGTGTATAGAACTTATATTTCCGGCAACGCCATCGCGCCCCCAAGGAGGGGGCGAGCGGAGGGCGGCAGCGCTTCTTCGAGCCATGTTCGATATGCAATATCGCGCGCCAGCGCGCACGATACACCTTCAGAAGAATCGCGCTCCCGGGGGCTCCCCAAGGAAGGTTCGCCTGGGTCTCTTTGCCCCCGGGGAAACCGCTTAGACCTTCCTCCAAATTAAAAAAAAAAAAAAATTAAAAAGAACTGTAAACTACGTAAACCGCCGCAAGGCAGACACTGCCACACCGCAGAGTGTACGCGAGAACACCAGGAAGAAGGGTATCGCCGTGAGCTGCGGAGAGACGAAGGAGCGAGTCGCTGCATGCCGAGTGAATCGAGGTCCATCGAGCACCCGAGAGGGAAATCCAAACCGTACTTTTCGATCGCCCTCATCGACGATCCTCCTGGATTTGAGAGGAGGTTAAAGGATCATTAAAGATACGAGCGCAGATTCGAGACAATGTAGGATCAATAAAGAACGTTGGAGTATCGGCACCGTCGATCGACGATACATGCTTGAGGAGAATCGGGAGTATCCAGAAGAAGCGAGAAGCTCGGACGATACGGAGGGGAGTACGAGTAACTCGGATAGTCGCGTATGACGTCACGAAACATCGGAGGAAGTGCGTAAGAGCGTCTGGAAATAGAACGAGAAGAGAGAAGTGGCCCGGTACATGTGGCGCGATGAAGGAAGAGAGAAGAAACGCTGAAAGTCCACGGAGCATCGCGTGGTCGTATCACGGCGTGCACCCTCGTTCCACGAGCTCACGGAGGAGCGGATACCGTTAGGGACTAGACGTTAACCGACTTAAGATGTTAATAGCGCGCAGCGTGTACCGCAGCGCCATCGCCATTTTGCCAGGAACCGCGGAGGAACGGCCGAGCGAGGAAAGGACGACGAATTCCTTTCGAATCATTCCTCGAGTAACGTTTGACCCTTCCACCACTTCCAGCGCCGGACGTGCGCCATCCGATCGAGTACCTTCTTCACGCGCATGTTCGTGTCGCCGCCTCGAGGCGCGCAACTCTCGGGAGTTGCGTCCCGGAAAGTACCGAGCGAGCGACTATCAGGAGCGAAGGGTGAAACTTTGCGAAGGGACACTACAGGGCGAATAACGTAAGCGCTTTTTTCCGCTCACCGACGAGAGATCGTGATTAGGCACATAGGTACGTCGATGGCGGTGATAGTGATTAAACACCCGGAGGCCTCTTCCGGTCCGATCGTGGCCACGGAAAGGGAAGATCCTTTCGGAGCCGATCGTCGCCCCTCGAGGCCGCCTCAACCCTGCCGCTCGTCGATCGAGGCGGGTTTCGGTACTTCGTTCGATGCCAAAGTCAAAATCGTGCAATAAAATTAAAGTAGCTAAAAGATTAAGGAGTGGGGTTAGAGTCGATCGACGAGGAGACGCGGAGGGTCGAGGGTCCTGGGGGGCCGCCACGATGTGACCACGAAGGAGCGATCGGAGGAGGGGATCGGTGAACGATCGGTCACCGGAAGAGAGGCTCCGATGCTGAGAGATAACGAAAGCTTAGGCTGCATTCCCACGATAAATGAGAAAAAGATCAAGTCACGGACCGTCGACGGCAGGTCATCGGCACTCTATCATTTCGTAGCATTGATCCACCCTCTGTGAGACCCTGGAAGGCTCCCCTTAATCGTCGTGCGTGCTCGCCGAGGGGTCCTGCACCTAGGTCCTCGAACCGCGCCTCTCGAGGAACGCATTATGCGGACACCTTTTCACGGTATACTCTCTTCAAATTTACGCGGATATTTCGAAGAGGCGGTAAAAAGAAAATTATACGATCGAAAAGACGAGAAAGATAATGAGAGAGAGAGAGAGAGAGAGACTGGTCTCGTACTTGGTCGATTTGCTAGCCCGGTAAGCCAGCCGAGTGAGAACACATTCGTGAGGCACGTACACGTTCGAGAATCAAGGTCAGCTACATCCTTCGGCGAGTCAGAACCGGTCGAACCTCGAATGAGAGAGATACGGAGAGTGAGGAGTAAAAGGGAGAGAATGAGGAAAGAGAGAGAGAGAGAGAGAGTGAGAGAGAGAGAGAGAGAGAGAGAGAAGGGTGAGAGAGGGTTAAGAGTCAAAAGGAGCTGAAAAAAGGAAAAACACAAACATGCAATTCTACGATCACTGCCAAGGGCGTTAACCGTTGACGTCGATTTCATCGTCTCTAAATGTCGTTTTTTCTCGTGGTTCCAACAAACCAAGATTGCGCGCGAGAGATGACATACAAATAAAATGGAGGAAAAAAAAAGATGAAAAAAAAAACAGCCCGTCTCGAGTTCGAGTGCCCTTCAACGAGGACACGGGCGATTGTTCATAATACTGCCAAGCGTAGAGCCGAGTTTCTGTGTTTTTTAACGAACTATAATACTCCTCGATACGTGGAGCCCACGTCACGCATACACGTACACGCGCGCACACGGATACGAGTTACGGGCGTACCACGCGTACATCCATCCGTACACGCATACAAACATTACAACACATACGCGCGTAAGGAGAGATGAAGAGGTACGCGACACCGTAATGAGCGCGTCGTGCCGCAATCTCTCTTGTCCCCGTCTTTGTCTTTATCCTTGTCTTTGCTTCCCCCCCCCCCCGTATCCCGTGTCGATTTCTTCTGACTGCTTTCCACCTCTGCGCGAACTACGCGGCGATACTTGTACATATATGTACGTATATACATACTGACATAGATATGTATATATACATATATATGTAATGGAAGTTCTGTCTTGCTTAAGAGGAAAAGGATTCGAGCGACAATCGGGTATCTTCATTGCCGAGGACGAGGCTTGGAAGGGCAGACCGAGGAGTGAGAGAGCGCTCGTTCGTCACGGGAGGTGGGAGCTTATTTATTGGCCGCGGGGTGGAGGATCGTTACAGCCTGAGAGAATTCTATACGAAGTTGAATAATTGTATTCCGTTATAGCGCGCTTGCGTTGATATTTCGGTTCGATGATACGCCGTAACGGCGGGCCGGATATTGTACATATTGTTTGTAGCGAGAGATAATTTTGTAAATTAAGCCGCGTTGTCCCGAGAACGTCGACCTCGGCGAGAAGATACGCCACGGGACGCAGCCTTGCAGTACCCCGGGCGGAGCTTAGTTTTAAAGCTGATTTTAAAATATACTTTATTTTAAAATTGATTTTGGAGATCCTTTGTGAAACCGGCCCTTTGTTCATTTACAATAATTCCTGGAGATTGACCCGCAGGTACGCCATTGTTCCTTCGCGGTTACATCGCATTAACGCACGCGAGCCACGAGCGTGTGTGCGTTGTGTGTGCTTGCTTGATCGATGTGCGCATGCGCGTGTGTACTCTGAAGTATTACGTTGTGTCACTTACGCGGTTCACCCTATTCCCCGGTACTCGAGCGATATATACTCACGGTACTTTTCCGAAAAGCACCTTTCGCGGTTTACACGAAACCTAGTTTAACGCGTTTCCCGCCATCGGGGCGGCACCGATATACGCGGATCGTTCTTTCCCGACACGTAACGTAACTCGCGCAAACTTTCGCAACATGCTCCCTGGAAATTTCGCTCGTGGCTCCTAGAATGAAATTTCAGTCTCGTTCGTCAGAAGCGCAACGCCCTGCCATATATACACTCGTGCGTACGCACGTGCCTGTCCCACATCGTGCGCGCTCGAATACGCGCGTTATGTACTCCCTCCTTATGTCCCCCCTGCACCGCCCCCCCCCCTTTTTTTTTCTTCGCTCCTCAAGCGCCGATTCCCCGTCGTTGGTTCCAACGGAGAGAAAGGCGACCGTCGTTATTGTCGTTCACTTAAGACCTGCCCTCGTCGGATGTGCGCCCGGTCGACTTACTACTACTACTACTATAAACTATTACCACTACTATTACTACTACTACTACTACTATTACCACTACTATTATTACCATACTATTACTATTATTGCTACTACTACTACTACTACTACTACTATTGTTACTATTACTCGACATCCATCTTTGTACTTGCATAACACAAATGCACTCGCGCAAGCACATTTACACACCGGTACGCGGCGTGACGCGTACGCGATCGTTACATCACGCGGTCTCACAGCGACACACGGACATACACGTACACGAGATCGGGCTTAGGAGAAAAATGCAGTTGGGGGAAAGAGGGAGAGAGAGAGTGAGCGAGAGAGAGAGAGAGAGAGAACGAGAGCGAAAGAGAGAGAGAGAGAGAGAGAGAGACTAGTGGTCACGACTATCCCTTCGCAGACGATCGAGCAACCGTAGAGGCCGAGTGGACGTGTCGCTGCGAGGAGCTTAAGCGAGGATGCCGTTTAACCCATTCCGGTCGAAAAGATTTTCTCCGTTTCGCGCCAGCGAGCCCGCATTGCGGCTTACGTTCGAGTTGCGCTTGAAAATTCACGGTGCACGATCGTAGGGATTTCTCAAAGGCGCATTCCTAATGGCCAGAAGTAGAGAAGCGCTCGAGAATTTATTTGGCTCGCGCGCATGGCTGCACTGCGAAGCGTCGTTTGGCGCGTGGAGTAGGATGTCGGCCGGTGCTCGACGGGCGACCGCAAAGGGTTAAATGTTTGGGTAATCCTCGTGGTAAGCGAGGAGGATGAGGAAAGTAGAACGAAACTGAGCAAGGACGACCGTGATCTTGATACACGATGGAATGCACCGAGGGCTCGTACTCGTTTCGCGTTAATGGACAGATCTACAACGATCCCTTCTTTGGGAACAATTTCCACCATCACTTTCCTAAAATCAAACGTGCCGCCGCTTCTAATCATAGCTCATCTTTCGAAGTCTTCTCGCAAGAAGATTTATAATCGTCAATTACGTGTTCGATTTTTTCTTAAAACATAAATCATCGATGAGAAATCCTCGACGCGCGCTCCCTTTGTTTTTGATAAATTCAAGGAGGCTTTTAGAATAAAATGATCGATCAGTGTTAACGATAATGAAAAAGTTCTGCTCGTCGATCGAAAGAAACTCGCTTTTACATCCGCGCCTCGAATCCGTTAGCGCGCGGTCCAACGCTGGGTTACGCGAGGATTAAAAGGCTTTGCATATTTAATTAATCAAGCGGAAGTTGGTTGCCGCTTCTGCAAAGGTTGCACGGCGCATTCCAGCGTGTACAAGATCGGCCAGATACCGATGTCATTAATGACTCTCGTTATTCGGATAACGATCGCCAGCTACGAAATCGCCGGCGTCCCTGCGGCGACAAATGATTCTTCCCCCGATTAAATATAACCAAAGAATCCACGTAAGCTATAGTCACGATCGAGCTTTGTATTCTGTACCAAGTACGTAGCCGTAATCCGTAGGCACCACCACCCGTACTCGAATGTACTTTCTACGATTTTACGAGCCGCAAATCACCGAATTGTGACCCCAAGTCGCTCGAACTACTCGCGGATAACTTATTCCGAAAGCGCCACGATCAGTCACGACACACGAAGCACGGCAACACGGCGTGCGCCTTTTCGAAGCGAACGAATAATAATAATATTAATAATAATAATTTTAAAAAGGGGGGAGGGGGGAGCGCGTCTCGCATCTTCTAGCATCTATATATTAGTTATATAAAAGTCGAAATTATCTTTAAACGTTGGGGAAAGGGGGGGGGCGAGGTGCGGGGGAAATTGAATGCGGAATCGCAAGAGGGTTATAGGATTTTTGGTCTTTTTAGGGATAAGTGCAAAAGGGAAAAGGCATTTTGCATCGTTAGGCCGGATTAAGGGGGGGAGGGGGGACGTGAAATGAAAAAAGTGATTATTTGGAAATTTGAGTAGGACGCGGAGGGGGCAATTGCCCCTCCACGTCGGAGGGAATTATTACGAATTGGTGCTTTGGAATGTATTAGACTGAATTTATTGTTGTACGTTTTAGGAGAAAAAAAAAGAAATGGGAGTTTTTGCTCCGCATTTGATTAATAATTGGTAAACATTATTTCTATTTGGAACGTTTTATATATACATATATTATATATTCGCTAGGTTGCATACAGCGTACAGGGACACTGACACACTTACACTTACACTTACACACAAAGAAACACTCGCACACAATTATACACGGACACGCGCGATACATCGGACAGGTTTACGTGCTATGCACGAGGTGTACGAGCCGTGGTGGGAATTGAGTGTATCGTCGCTCGACAGAAGCTCCGGCTGAAAGTGTCCCCCGAGTTCGAGGGCTCCCGCAAAATCTCGAAGCTCTTGGGAACCACAGCCACGAGCCGCGCACCGGGATGGCGCGCCATCGGGCTCGGGCAAAAACATTCTACGACCGCCAGCTGGTGACCTCGAACCTCGTTTCCCAAGGGCGCTGAAGAGCGCGTCCCGTTTGGACGATCCCGCTCGGGGAATCGGCCGTGTCTTCTTCTCCCGACGATGGACCTTTCAGCCGCGTTTTGCCGATCCACTCGGCTGGACGCAAGGCGGAGGATCGATCTCGGGACGTCTGGATCGTTCCGTCGACGTGGAACGCTCCCGACGTACGGTTCGGCGCTCGCCAAGTTCTCACCGATGACTCGCATGCGAATGTCTAAAGGGGGAAAAAAGCGGAGGGGAGGAATGCTGAAGGAAAGGAAGCGCCGCGCGCGATTTAAAGCGATGCGGCATAGAGATAAGGTACTCCGTACCGACTACTAGCGGTTTCGTTGGGACGATGAGGAAGGTGCGCGAGGGAGACGGGGAGAAAAAGATAGATAGATAGATAAAAGGAAAGCGAGAGAGAGAGAGAGAGAGAGATAGAGGGGGGTAGAACGTGTGAGCGAGAGTAGCGAGCAAATGACGAAGGAATGAGAATGTTATAAACTCGGCGTGCACTCCGCCCAGAAGGGATACCGAGTTACGGTGGGATCTAGCGTAATTACGGCGATGGAAATTCGGAGGCGGATTCGCCGCGCAGGATAAAGGAAATACAGAAAAACGACATAGGCATCCGCGCATCCTCACGCTCTGGGCACGCGAGGAGCCACGTATACATCAACAATATTATATTCTAACGATTATTAATTAATAATGTACAATAAATCTAACGATTACTAAAAAAAAAAAAAGCAGAAGTCTTAAGCGTATAAACGTAATGCGATGAGCGAAAGCGCGTGTGTGTAAATGAAAGAGAGAGAGAGAGAGTGAATGCGTGAGAGAAACACGATCGAGTCACTCGTGGGCGTGAATATGCGAAGAGAGAGAGAGAGAGAGAGAGAGAGAGAAAGGGAGGATGAGAGTGCGACAGAGCGCGAGAGAAGAACTGGGCGGAAGCTGCGACGTATTTCTTCTGTAAAACGAACGCGTATTTTTCCTTTTCTTTTCTTCTTCTTTTTTTTCCCCCCCCCCAAGGAGGGAGATCGGTAAATAGGAGAATAAAGAGGGCGATCCAGCCTCCGGGCGCGGCACTTCGACCGCGATTTCTCATCTCCATCGAGAAGATGGCCCTCGGTCCGCCGGAGTCGAATCGTGGCGATTATTAACGGGCAGGCCGTGCACGATACCTCGTTGCCACTCCTTAAAGTTATATGCAGATCCATTTGGCAGCGCGCGCGCGCTTAATCGTACGGCGAGGAAGGAACGTGCCTCGAACGATCGTTAGCGATGAATGTCCTGCCATTGCTCAGGAGGGAGACATAATGGGCGCCGGTGGAGGATTAAAAACCACTTTGTTCGCGCGGCCATTAGCGAGTCAAAGCTTCGCGAGCCGCGGTCTCGAAGTTTGCCGGGGGGGGGGAGGGGGGGCGTGGAGGAGAGAAAAAGGAAAAAGAGAAAAAAAAAAGAGAGAGAGAGAGAGAAGAGAAAGAGCAACACACTTTGTCGGCCAAATTGCGTCGCTGCGAAGGCGGCGCGTTGTCTCGAGACGATCCGACGATTAGACTGAATCGCCGATACGCCGCAAAGGGGGAACACTTGTCGCGCCCGCTCTTGGTCTTCCCTTTGCGCATTGTATTCGCCACAAAGCTCCCATTGCTCCCATTGGCAACCGCGAGGAGATTAAACGATCGTCGATCGGGCGGTCGAATAATTTATTAAGGCTACTAGGGGGAGCGCCACGATACGAAAAACGATCCACCGTATAGCGTGTAAAGTGTCTGTGCATAATATTATTTACGTTGTTCGTATAGTCGATGCTTCTTTCGCCCCCGGCAATGGGGCAAAGTGCCGCAACTAACTCAGGTTCTCCGATTCCTGGACATCCTCGATCGAGGGACACGATCATTATTATTACTATTACTACTGTTATTGTTACGTTGTTATCATTACTATTGCTACTGTTATCAATCGATGTGGTTCATACGCCAGCAAGGATTATACACGCTCTAATCGCACGAAGACGCAATATCTAAGACGTATACGAGATTATACGCTTTCAGGGATCTAGAATTTGCATATAGAGTATCGTGTCTGTTAGAAGGACGAGAGGTATTCCTGACGGTCCAAAGGCGCCGTACCCCAGCCGCATATTCTCCGTATAAACCGTACGAGATTCCCAATAGTAACCGACGCGCGGACACCGACAGCCAGCTATTTGTACAATAACACGTGGACGCCCGTGGATCCCCAGGAATACCCCTTGTCGTTGCCATCGAAGTCTCGGGGGACTTGACGAGCGAACCGCTTCGATCGTCCTCAGTCTTGGCGATGGACGATCATTCGCTACGATCGGTTGGCTCGGATCGTCAAACGGACGCCAACTTTGCGAGCTCCAAAAACACGCGGCTCGTTTCACCCACGACAAGAGGCACACACCTGCGAAACATCACGCTCGACAAGATAGAGATAGAGAGAGAGAGAGCAAAGCACGTCCGTCTGACAGCCGAGTCCCCGAAGGCATCACGAGAATAACGCCGCCGCGACGAGAGGATTCGTTCAGGAGCACGAATAATCTCTTTAACCCTTTCATCGTGAAGGACCATCGCAGTAGACGCTCCTCGAGCAATTTCTCTCCCCGTTCGAAGCGCCCACATTAATAACGCCGACGGATAAACGTCCGACAGCGGCGCAATCGTGCGTACGTCGCTCGTCGCGATGGATTTCTCCGTCGATCTTGGCAACCAGCAGCTCGCGAGAGGTCCCGGACCAGGGCCACGCACTTTTGGGTCAGGTTCGGTCATGGCGAAAGGGTTGAAGGGCTCGAGTACGATAGCGCGCGACCGTTATCGGCATTTCCTATCGTGGCCTCGACACGGTCCAGGGGGGGCACGAGCGGCAGCATCGACCGATGATTAACATCCGGGACAACGTTAACGATCGTCGATCCTCGTCGAAGAGCCACGGCGGGCCGAGCCATCCGCCTCCACACGTGTGCACGCAATAACGATATACGCGAGGAACGGGCGAAAGGAGCGCGAGGATGGGAAGGTCTCGAGCGGATCGAGGGACGAGAGAGATACGATTTAGTGCACACCGCACCGTCGATAACGTTCTCTGGACACTTGCGTGAGATATCGTGGGATTATCATTTTCCTCGTGGCCCGGTCGCGTTACTTTGCGCATATTAAGCCATCATCGTCATGGCGCGAGCGGTATTTCTCGAACGACTAAATTGCCCTCGCGAAGGCAGAATTCCTCATTATTGCGTTAGCGGGATTGTTCGTCGGGATTTTTCAAGTGTCCGGATACTTATGGACGACCCGTGTACCTACCGAAGCGCGTGTGTATATGTATGTATATGTATGTTGTGCTGTGAGAGAACAATGAGAAAGATATATATATATATATATATAGAAGGAGCGAGAGAGAGAGAGAGAGAGAGAGAGAGAGAGAGAGAGAGAGAGAGAGAGAGGATGAAAGCACCGAAGAAGAGAGACAAAGAAGCGGACAGAGGGCGGAGGATGAATTGTGTATATAAGGACGTTCCCAGAGGAGAGCGCGAACGAAAGAGCGCCGAGGCGAGGCGCGAAATACAGAGGGTAACCCGAAAGATACCTTTGTAAATTAGCTTTGTAAACTATGTCCCCCTTTGTTTGAGTTACTTGCTACCGAAGGAGCGAGGGAGGAGCACCGAACGTGCCAATTTTCGCGCGATCCCACCCCACACATATATACATACACACAGGCACACACACACCGTACCGTCGATAATCGATGACTATAGGCTCCCAAAGACGCGTCGCCGGGTCCTCGAATCGTGACTCTCGCCGATCGACGAGACGCGCACCTCCAGAAATCCACTTTTCCCCAATACCGTCCATGAAAATCGACATCCAAATTTGTCCGTCAAACCTTGTCGAGAGATAGAGAGAGAGAGAGAGAAAGAGAAAGAGCATCGAATCTAACGTCGGATATACCCTAGTAAATTTGATCCTTCGCCGGCTAAAACGCAGCCGAATTCACGTCGACGTCCCTCTAATTACTCGTGCGCGAGCTGAATTAAACACCGAGGTCGCGACATGGTTTAATGCTGAACCACCGGCTCTTCGAACGTACCGAGGTATCGTCGATACTTTGCTTCTAAATTCTGAAAGAGTCCGAAGAAGTGCTTCTGAGGAATTTAGAAGCAAACCGTGTATCTTTGGAGAGGAAAGAAGGAATATCGATATATCGACATGATCATCCACGCGTTGCAAGGAATTTCCAGAAGATCATGGAAAACACCGAGCAGTGCTTTCGATCAGCCCGGTGGTTTTAGCCGTTGATAACCGGACTTTCGACCTCGTCGGTGCGTTAAAACGAAACGCCAGTCGTTGTTCCTAAGAACGCCAGGATCATCGAGGTTTTTTCTTCGCGGAGACCGGCTCGAGAGTGTTCGTCCGCCAAAACGAAACCGCACACCGGACAACCGCGAGTCACGGTAGGCTTGTCCGGTCTTCTGGGTTCCGTTAAAGTAACGAATCGGGGGTCCAATTCGTTAAGCTCGGAGGAATCCCGTGGACGCGCGAGTCTCGCCGCCGTGACGCTTTTGAGAGCAGGTCGGGGGTGTTTTAAGGAGGAAAAAAAAGTGGGAATCGTACGAGATGGTACTCCTATTTTTGTTACTCATCGAAACATCGACGTGGACGAGGCCGGGCACGCGGGACTCCCTTGCCCGGCGTCGGTCATTCTTCGAGCCTCTTGACTATTTGTATACATATACATATATATGCATATAGATATACCTATATATTCATATATTTTTCTGAGACAAAGTGTAATAACGCAGAGTAAATATGCACAAGAGGCGGTTTTTTAAACGGGGTAAAGTAATATATAACGTACAATCGAGCACGCATGGGCATCAGGGTGTAAGTTAGTAACGGCTAGAAGAGTGGGGAGAGGAGCAAGAGGGGTTGTTTGTTTCGCCCGACCGACTTTTTGGCATAGTCGAGGGATTGTCCGTGCGGTACAAAAGATTTTCCTCGGTCTCCACGAAGAAAATCCTCGAGCAGCGCTGCGAATTGCAGCGTCTCTGCGTTCTTCGCGAAGGCGATTGTCTGCGTCTCATCTTGGCGAATAATCGGATGCGGAATGGAATAAAGTTCGATCGGGAGCCATTGGAAGATCGTTTTCTTTGCGTCGATCGTGGGATCGCATTCAGCTTGGAAGCCCCAATATTCTCACGAACTATTCTCGATAATCGTATCCGTCCCCTGAAAAATTCCGGAAACATTTCTGCCGACTATTCGTCCGTACAATTTCTCATCGCGATGTTAACGCGCGATTGTTAAAGCACCGGCCTGTATCGCAACGAAGATCATCGCGAACCACACTTCGACCTGCTTAGATTTACGATGACATCCGCAATAGTAGAAACCTCGATCGGTAAATTCGACTCGTACGCGGAGAATTGGAGAAATCAGTTCTCATGAGTGCGCAATCCCGTCGAGTATGAATCGCACGATGCACCGCGCCTCGTAAGAACTCTGTACGATGGAAGCTCGAATATATCCTTCTGAGATCGTGCGGGCCGGTGCAATGAGTTTTTAAATATCCACCAAGTACGATCGCAGAGTATCGTCCGGGGGTATTCGACGATTCTCTCGATTCGAAACCCGCCATTCGAGGCCCGGAGGATACAAGATCGGCGCTCCCGGTGCTCCTTCCTCGATTCACGATGAATAAAAAAAAAAAAAAAAGAAGGGGCAATCGCACGCAATTCTTTGTAAATAGGAGCAAAACTCTCGTAGCCGCATTGATCGTGATTATCCGACTGAGAAGACGATCCAGGACGAGCGAGTCGTCCTTTCTCGTCTTCCCTTTCTCTCTCCGATGGAAAATGATAACCCAGGCCTCGCGCAGGCCGTTTCGCCCGTCGGCGTTGTTTTCCTTTTCTTTTCTTCCATTTTTCTTTTTGGTTCTTTTCTTTCCCCATTCGTTGCGTTTCATTCTCGATCGTTTCTCCTTATATTCCGGCCTCCTCCCCGCCGGAATGGCGCTTGCTTCTCCCGCGCCGACTACGAGCACTCGTTTTTCGCACGAGTAATACGATTAATTTTTATTGTTATCGATTATTGATTTATTATTAATTACTATTAGTTATTATTAATATTATTATTGCATTGCAGATTATTATTATTATTATTATTATTATTATTATCATTATCGTCATTATTATTATCATCTTCATGATTGATAATTCTTATTGGACCGTGCAATATGTACAAATTTCGACTAAATTACCTTTTTACATAAATATACGAAACAATTAGGCGCGGCATACGCGACGGTACCGCGTCCTACACGCAAACGTGGTGAGCGAAAGTGAGAGAAAGAGAGTCCTCTGTCTGTTGTATATTATTTTTATTTCCACCTTTTTTACATAAAAACAAGCAAGATCGGCATTGACCGTGCTATGTATGGATGATATGTTCCAATACTAGAGTAAATCTTTCAACAAATACACGATTCCTCGTATTCTTTCATTACGTAACAGGAACCCCTCCTGCCTCTGAAACCGACGAGTGCGCTTTGCAAGTTCCGATATGCGGACGCTGCTTCGACCGATATCGCAGGACTCGGACGAGATCGATGCTGGATTCCCAAAAGAAATGTCCGATCAACGAGGATCTCTATGAAGCGACGTTTATCTTTATCTTAAGAAAGCTGAACGGACCGACGGTGGCCCTAGCGTGAGTTTCGATCTCAAGGGACAACTCTCGTGCAATTGTTTGGATCGTACAATTTTTGTGCCGCTCGAAAACTTCACGAGGGCCTCTCTCTGGTCCTCGTGGCGCCGCTCAATAAACGTTTTCCATTTGCAATTCTCAGTCGAGCACCTGGCTTCCAGCTATCACGCTCAATCGGCAGTCGACTGCTGCGACGTTGCGATTGAATCGCGCAGCATCGTCGATCGCGAATATTACTCCGAGCGCAGCAAAATTTTGCGAATAAACCACGTGACTCGGTCGCGCACCGCGTCCCCCGAGAAACCTCGCTTTGCGAAGTAACTTTTCAAAAAAAGAAGGAAACGCGCCTTGTCCGCATACGGAAGAGTCCTGAAGGGCATAGAAGGGCGGCCCGATGTTTCCTCGAATTTTTAGCCTTTCAGCAACGTGAAAGCACGCAGACGATTATTTACGCCCCTGGCGACCCTTCAAAAGCTCGAGCATCGAAAACGTCGACGGCCGCCTAACGAGCTTGAGCACACAGAAAACGTTTACATACACCAGTGAGACGTATATATATATGTGTGTATATGTGTATGTATATATATATAAATATATATAAATATATATAGATATATATAAATATATATACCACACTTAATTTTGCCACGACGCGTATTGGTCAAATGTCGAAAGGACTACGACACGAATCCCCCTCTGCGGTCTCTTTGAATATTCCAGGACGCGTGTATCTCCTTTCTGAAAAGGTCACGCCGCGAATTTCGCTTTGCGGATGAACCTCAAAAACCAGGACGCCTTTTTGTTGTTGCTGAAAAGGTCACGCCGCGAGTTTCGCTTAGCAGCTGAATCGTAACAATCGGAACGCGTCGTGGTCGGGCTTTTTTATCGCTCAGCGAGCGTTTTTCCGTCTTTGAGCCTGACGATGTAGCCGCAAGCAAGTATCGCGTACAGGAAGGTCGGAGAGGGTACGAAGTGTGGCCAGGATTTCTCCACGCTTCCACGACCCGGTCGGTTCCTCGTCATCCTCTCTGGGCACGAAGGCCATTCGTAGCTTCAAGTCCCGGATTCCCTCCTCGTACGCGGTTCAGGGCCCGCGAACAGGATTCACACCACGGTGAACCACGACGAAATAAAAATAGTCATTTATGGCACCACAGTGGTCACGTTTTAACGACGCTCCTGGCTGGTGCCCACCGCAGAACGATTCTGTGTCCAAGACTTTAGGCTCCTCTAGCGGAGTTAGCCGGCGCCATCGACTCAGGGATGTTTAGACACATTTTGTGTTCCTCACTTTTTCCTCGGTCTTCTATCCGTTTCTAAGGTCGACCTCTGAAGACGAGCCACGCCATGTCTTCCAGCATTACCTGAAGTCGTTTGTAAAGATGAAAATCTTCGATGATGATAAAGATTATCGAATGGAAGCGAGAAATTGACATTGATACGGAGTTGATGAAAATAGATCTCGAGAGATTATCTAGTTTCGATTGTTATATGGTTATTCTATCATCAGGATTATCCAGCTTAGAATATATAAGACGATGATTGATTAGCTTTGAAGAGCTTTAGTTTAGATTATTATCTAGATATGCAATCATCAGCATGATTCAGCTTAGAATATATAAGAGGATGTCTAATTAGCTTTGAAGACTGCGGTGATAGAGGATATCGCTTGACTTCTCACCATACGCTACACTTGTGCTTTGGGTTCATCGGCGAGCCCGGTGGACAGTCGTACGCCCTGGCAAAGTCCTCGCTGTTTGACAGTGGGCCTAGGACTCTAACAGGGCCCGGCGAATGCACGCTGCTGCGTATTTTTGTCAGCGCGTCCTCGGGCCTCATGGAGCCGCACCAGATTTGCGCGTAGTTCAGGAAGAAGAGCTGATCGTGGGTCAGATTGACGCCAGGAAGTAACGGCTCCTCCCCGTGAATCGAGACCCATTTTTTGTAGGCCTATTGTGCGAAGGTGGAACTCAGTTTATTCCGTTCGATACTGGCGATAGGACACGCGTTTGGTGCAGTACTTATTAATATAAACGAACGAGGCGCGGTTTGGAGATGAGCTTATATCGTATTATCTCGTGAATAATTAAAATATTCGAGTGAAACAAAACAGAGATCTGTGCAAAGATTAAAATTGCCCTTTGTCCCGATTTTGGACAAAGAGCAATTATTAGACGTAAAAGCGTAAAATGTAGAGCAGTACAAATGAATTGGAAAAGATGGAAAAAAAATTCCTGACTGTAAGGGTTTTTTTGCGATAAAGTTCTCGTCTCTGATGAATTATTAAACAGCAGGATTGCATATTCAAAGGAAAAAGTATGCGTGAAAAATTCGTGGAAGGTTGGGAAGCTGAACTTAATCTTCGATCGACCTCGTTGTTTGATTAATGAAAGTTTTTCAAATGGTTTCTTTTACTCTAAAGGACTGCTTTAGACCGCCGTTGTCCGCGATATTTTCCCCCTGCGTCATTCTTCCGTCGATATAAAGATCCACCTCCTGCAGCTTGTACTTGGAGTACTGATCGACGATGCACTGGGCTCTTTCACGGAATGCCTTTATGGTCGCGTCATTCCACCATTGCATCATGTTGCCCTCCTTGTCGAACTGTCGTCCCTTGTCGTCGAAGCCATGAGTGATCTCGTGGCCGATCACCACGCCGATACCGCCGTAATTTAACGATTTTGGAAAATGTTGAGAGTAAAACAGCGGCTGCAGAATCCCTGCTGGAAAGACTGAAATACAAAAATCCAACGTTCATACTAAAATCAAAGCTTTCTAAACAATCAAGATTTGATCCGAAATTTGATATATTTCCATTATTTCTGATATCTAAGCACTTGCTCGGATGAATGCTCTATCTACTTGCATCCGCTAATTTACACGCGGCGATCTATACTTTGATATGGTACATTTGTGTTTTTTTATTAAAACGCGTCAGGGAATAATGAATATAAAGAAGATCCGCGAGTACGCTGTGCTTCTGTCGAGAAATTATGGAGATCGATATAGGAAACGCTTTGTTCGATTGAAAATCGTTGAATGGATCTGAGAGCCTCTTTTCAGCCCGCAGTACTGCTTTGGAGATGTATTACAGAGCTCGATATACAAAAGCGGTACATAGCACATAAAGTGCTCCTTGATAAGTCGGTAAGCGGTCCATTTACCGATGTCGTTTTTATTGGGATTGTAGAACGCGTTCACCACGGCCGGTTCCGTCGACCACTTGTTCTTATCAACGGGTTGTCGCAGCTTCTTTAAATTATGGTAAGCGTCGTACTTGAGAACCGCGAGGATGTTCTCCAAGAAGTGGTGCTCCGTTACGTTCAACTGAAACGCATAGAAAGTACCACATTGACCAAAACTTGATAAGAACTCTTCTAAGAGCAGCATAAAGTACTCCTTATTTTTTTGCTCCGCTATTATTTTCTTAGTAAAAGGTTCAAAGGATAAATTAGCATAAAGTATTCCTTATTCTTTTGCTCCACTATTATTATGTTAGTATAAAGGTTCAAAGGATAAAATAAGTTGGCATTATTAAAGCAGTGATTAACTCGAGGATCATGCAGCTTCAACGCACCATAACATATTCCTTCGAAAGTTCCTCCGGATCCTTGAGAAACTCAGGATATCCGATCCTCTCGTTCATAGAGTCGGCCTTGCTCTTAGCCACGGCCCTTGTCTCGTCGTCCATCCAGTGATTTTCGGCCAGCAATTCGTTGAACGCTTCGCGTATCGTCCGAATCATTTCGAGAGCGGTCTCCTGATCAAAAAAAAAAAAAACAAGCATCCTTCTAAACATCGACGTGCATAATAAAGGAACGAATTTGCGCGTCCAGTGGAATCCTCTGTTACATCATGGAAGTACAAGAAAGTACAAGATAGTTACCTTGCTTTCGTGATTGAAATTGTCGCGTATAAAGAGAGCGCCGACCGCCATGCCGATTTTCTTGTTCGTCCACTCCACGCACTGCGACCACCTGTTCCTCTCGCTGAGAATACCCAGAAGTATCTTCCGGAATTCGATCCTCTTCTGCTGATAATCGTCGATCATGTGCGGCATTATCGACATGACCAGTCGCCAGAGTATGTAATTATGCAGAGTCCTGGGAAGGTCAACATCTCAATCATCCACGGAAGAGCCACGGAGCTCTTACGGAATGAGTAATAACGCATAGCTAATAACGCAATACCAATCATGCCGACTGAAAGGAATTTTAAATACCCTAAGTGTTCCGCGAAAGACGATAGACGAAGAAGAGATATTACTTTTTCGAAGCTATTAAATATCCCACAGTAAAGAGGAAGCTTAACCGTTGCTTCCTAATTGGCTTTGGTCTTACTTCCACTCTGGCTGATGTTGGAATCGTCGCATCCTTACCTGCGGTCCGTCTTCTCGACGATGCGACCCATCTGCACGAAATACGGCATGGCGTAAGCCACGATCGGCTCTTCCTCAGTTATCGGAGCGCTGATGAATTCCTGGAGATAAGCCCGCCACTTCAGCTGTGGCACCTCGCCCTGGAGCTCGCGCAAGGTCAACTTCCGGTATATCGCCGAAGTATCGTGCCTGTCCGCTTCCGGGAAGGAGGCCTGAAACCAAGGATGCCCGTGCCCTTCACTTTCCTCCTCCTCACAAAAAAAAAAGAGTACTTTCGAACTACACCGCTTTCTCCAGAAATATTCCCCGATCTAAGCGCGAGACACTCGGAAATACTCTTCCCCCGATAATCGCATTGTCCGTCAAACCTACGCGAGTAACGGATATAACTTGGTATTTGTCTTTGCTGCGGGAAGGATTGCCAATAAATATATCCTCGTTCGGTGGAATAAAAATATCCGCTGCTACTTCAGCCTGGAGTATAAGAGGGTCTTTGTTGAGAGTGGAAATCGGTAGAGGCTGCGAGAGCATCTCTCTTTCCGTGTCAAGGGAGGACAGAGGAGGGCAGAGCAAAACGTGTATTAGGCGTACGTTGGCCAGCTGCTTCTCCAAGACGATCACACGGTTGAATTCCTCCGCCGCGGTCTGCGGATTGGCTCCCAGCAGGACCGCCACGTTCGTCATGTAGCGGTGGTACGCTTTCAGCTCGGCCTCGCTGCTCTTCTTCAGGTAATAGTCCCTGCTTGGCAATGCTAGGTGCATCTGATCCAGCTGAGGGAAAGGCGCGATTGCTCGTTAATGCGATACGCGGCACGGGGATTGTTTCGTCACGAATACAAGCGGTGCGACATTAACGGAAGGCTGGTACACAAGTATCGCTCGCTCGCACCGTGGAAACGTTACATGCTATTGGGATTTCCTTGAAAAGTAATCGGGGAAAGGGACTGCTTCGTAAAGGGTATACGCACGTGCAGTACACACAGCGGTACAATGTGTAAAGTAACGCGATGGATTCGAAGAGATTTACAGTAATCTACGAGCTTCGAAGATATATTATAGCGTTTTTACTAAATACTATATTTACCATTACTATGTATACCATGGAGAAATTCTTAATTCGTAGAATAATTGCTTTACTAAAATATAATGGTTTTTCATAAGAATAATGAGTTTTACTATATACTATATTTACCATTACTATATATACTATTTAGAAATTCTTAATTCATAAATAGAGAGATCAGTCTTCAAAGAATACACCGATACTGATTTTACGATGAAAATAAAGATTTCGAGGTATAGAGTGTGAGGATACAATCGTATTACCTGTACCAGAGAGAGAAATCAGCACGAAGCTCGAGAGAGGCCTAATCCTCGAAACCTCGCGGATTATTAATACAAGAGAAGGTTCTTCCCCGTGTTAACATTACGACTTTGGTATCGTGCAATCGTCGACCAGGGGGCCTTACTTTGCCGGCGCACCTGGAGGATGTTGGCTGAGGAGTTCTTGTCATCCGGGCCGACCCACTGCTCCAGCAGGACTCCCTCGTCGTATTCTCCCCGCAGCCGGCCTAGAAGCACCTCGACGGGATACGGCGGTGGTATCCAGGAAGAACCCTCGACCGCTGGCCAACCACCAAGACCCATCAGGGTCTTCTTCAGGGGCGCGTCTCCTATTTTCCGTATCCGAGCTGCAAAAAATCCAACGCTTCGATCCCACGTCTGTCTCACACATCGTTTGCACAGCGGCCTTTCGAATTTATCTGCGCTTCGAATAAAATGCCGACAATTCCTCGAACCTATGGGCGTGTTGCGATATGTTGATAAAGTACTCGCACCAGAAAGCAGTTTGTGATTGTTAAATGACTTACTAGCTCGAAACGCAAAGTTCCAGTGTCGTTTGTAAGATCCTGTAGTTGTTATTATTAAGTATTATATAATAAATAAAGAAATAAAGAGAATAAACATTAATATAATATATAATAAGTATATATATAATATTTAGTATTATATGATATGTATAATTATTTTTTAAATAAATATAGTGTATATATTTGAATCCTATATCGGCTGTACGATGATTTGAATCCTGACATTATCGTTTGTTTAAAAAATAATTATACCATTTAGAAGTTTAGAAATAATTATATATATTATAGGATTCAAGTCAGGTATATAGAGGTACTCAAGGGTGAATCCTTCAAACAAAATGGCCGATCGCATTTCGAAAAGTTCGCTGTGCGCGTGTAGGATATTCTGGATCCCCGTATAGTCGAAGAGCATTTTCGTTATACCCACGGATGTCCATGCAAGATTTGTAGAACATCTTCGCCTTCAAGGTGGCCTCGTTGTCGTCCTCGTTCGGCGGCTCCTCGAGGACGCGCTTGAGGATGACCTGCAGCTGATCCGCGAGGACCTCGAAAGTGCTGATGGAACTCCTGTCCTCCGGAATAACGTGCAGGCGATTCCAGGTGCCGCAGGCGTATTGGAAGAAGTCGACGCAGGGGGCCGCGGTACGGTCCATCGCCGATAACAGACTGGCGGCTGAATTAACGAGGATAAACGCATTAACCGCCTTGGCCAATGAGCGTGACCATGAGTTTTCTTCGAGAATTCAGGTGTGTACTGATATGCCTTGGAGGCTGGTGGAAGCGCGAAGGAAATACAGTCCGCATTATTGAACCGTGACAAAAGAACGCGTTGTCATCGTCGTGCGCTCAGATGTTTCTCCTTTGAGTGGCAGGCGAATTACGGGGCGCGGACACTTGCGAATTTTTCGACACGCAATTCGCGTATTCGCGGTTCATTGTCGAGAGCTTAATCTGCGATGATGTATCTGCGATATGCAGAAACTTGCTTTCCATCTTGGATGTATGTTGAAAATTGTTATCGCGATTCCTTCAACACGATTGCGATGGAAAGATTATTTTGATACAATCTGTATGATGTTTTAAGCGTCTGTTATATGCAATGTGTAATATCCAGAAGTGTTGGATTTGTTAAAGTGAAAGAGCGAATTCTAAGATGTATTTATATACTTTCATCGTTACTTTAAGGGGCATGTTTGTTCTGCAAGCTTTCAATATTCATTCTGCTCTTGTGCGACGGATTTTAAAGTATCAACGCCAGAGTGGCACGACATGCGGTGACCGAGAGCAATTTAAATTTCGGACGTTGCGCAGCTGACGCAGGATCGAACGATCTCGTTCCCCTCCAACAAGTTCCTCTTATAATTTTGGTACTCAAATCCTGCATCTACAATCGATTTACTTTAAGATTAGTTTTGCTTGCGCTCGATTAAATGTTAATTAAGAGACTCACGATTAAAGTAAGAAACTGTATATAACTCTATACGACCTGAGGCTTTAATTCGAATAAATTCTCTTGAACGAAAAATGCATGTTAAAATATATTTGCTGACGACGCGTGCGAAAATTTATTGAAAATTTTCTATAATATTCGCGTAATAATTATTGGATTAAAACCAGGTCAAAAATTAAGGACGTAACTTCACGGCCTTCGTACACCGACAAACAGGAGCCAATTATTTACCGGAAAATTATCCGATACCAGGATTAATATCACTGGAGCCTAGTGGAGTAAAGCGACCGTAATGAGTATCGCTGTCGCTCGCGGATTAATTACACTTTTGATGGAATCTCGAAGGCTAAATCGGATTATCCTAGAATGTCTTAACGAGGCCTGTCGATTAACTAGAAGCTGTTTTCTTTATTCTTTAAATAAACATGAATTCAAAGCATAAAAGAACTCGAAAGCCGATCGCCAAAATGGATACAGTATTAATTATATTTACAAGCTTCTATACAATGTCTTTTAATTCAAATCTAAAATGTTTTTGACGCTCGTTCATTTATTTTATTTCACAATGTCGAGAAGTAAAATAGTTTATGATTACGGTACGTAAGAAGACGCGAATGCAATTTGCTGCTGGCTTAAGAAAAGACTTTGGCAGACCTAAAATCGCGATTGACAATTCATCCACGGTCTTTCCGATTTGGCCGACATTGTGGTTTCACACGAATGAGCAATTAAATTGCACAATGTCGAGCTGCGAGATAGCGGACTCCACCGCAGGCAGATTCGATCAATAGGCAATTCTATGGGAAATGCTTAATTCTGTTTGGACAGCACAGGCGCGTCTCTTGCAGAAATCCATTTCAATTGGAAATCAATCAATTTTGATTGATCAATCGGTAACCAGGTGTGAACTCCACGCACGCGAAATGTGGGGAGAATCCAATCGTTTATCGAGCATTATTGTACTTAGCGTATAACTGTCACGCATGTTCGTTAAAGTCAATTGTTTATGAGAGGCATAGTACCATAATCATGGCACTCTAAACTTCCTTCAGAACTTTTTATTATTTTGTCGTCATTTTGAGCGTGTGTATTTCGAGCGATTATTATCGTTACAAAATACAGGGAGAGAAATGAATTTGAATTTTTAGAAATATTGCGAGAATACGAAATTCCACTTACCAGTCCTAACGCACTCCTCCGTCATGCAAACATTTGGATCTGGAAAGAATGAAAGAATTTTAATTGCTACATACAGAAACCTGTGGATATTGTGCTCTACGTTTCAAACAGGAACGCCATGGCGTTCAAGGCGACTTTCATGGAGGATTAATTTAGGCTGCAAGAGAATTTGCATTTCCAAGGGCCATTATACTCGCATCGATTGATCGACGCCTCGACGCTTTAGGCATTTTTATTTGCTCCTCGCCCCCTTTTAAATTTACTCATACATATTTATGCGCCTTGTCGAGCTTGCCAATCAATTGACCCAGATGTTGAACCTTAAACCTTAAACGTATTTGTAAACCGAAGGACGCAACTCTTATTTCCTTTGGAGTGTCCCCCTCTTAGAATTACAAAACATCCTTCTCGAAACGATCGATCCGCCGTCCTTTATAGACAATCAATTCGAACGAGAGCGTGCTTCAACCCAAATCATCTTATCCAAGCGTTTCTATTATTTATCGGGCCCTCGTTAGCGCGAAAGATCAAGTGGCCGAAATACAAAACGTTCAAAGTCAAATTTACGCAGATCAACTTAGAAATTCGAATTGGATTTTGTATGCCATCAATTTTAAGGAAGAGAGCGATACTAAAGTTTTTATCCGATAGATTGAATTGAAAGTAAATTATCTCAAGGATATCTTCGCGATGCTGGAGTAATAACAGTTTGTCACATTGGTCTTTTGGAAATTCGACGTGTATTTTTAGATATATTTTCAGGTTTTCGATGCGAAAAACGAAATGACCTACATGCTTAGCATACATAAACACGGTCGGTCGACAGGACACGGCTATTACAATATTGAGGCTATGTACCTCGTCCTTCTTTTTCTCCTCGGCCCACGGTCCCCCGTACGCGCTACACGATTGCAAAATGTCTTTCTCGATCCAATTAATACATTACGAGCGTCGAGAATTAAATTGAGCCGTGAGAGGGCACGTATCCTCGAGCATCATTATACCTGGCTTAATTAGCAGCCCGTCAGGCGATATTATTCATGACACCGGGACGTTCAGGAGGCTGCATTCAGCGTCGATGCGGGGATTCGAAATTTCTCCTCGCGCTACCTTGCGAGTCCATCCTAGGACAGGCACTCGATTATTCGAAACGTTTCGGTGGACGAAGCAAACTAAACAGGGTAAACTAAACTTCGAGTGACCTGGTTAAAAAAGCTTTTCGCGAAATAAAACGTACGCACCGAGTTGGCGGCGCATTTAAAGTGAACGAAATAATTGTTTCTGCGCTGTATATATTTTTTTTTAGCATATATTGGAATAAAGTTTTGTATATAAGGTAAGAATAGTTGCAAGTATAATTTCTTTATTTCCTCGTTCTTTGCGCTTCGTTTCCTGATTTTTCAGAGGGACTGATATGATTTTCAGGATTTTTGAAAGCGAAGTAGGATTAATTATATAGTTTAGGAATATTTTTTGCAATGGTTTAGGTGTAAAGAAAATTATGTTGGTCGCACAAGCTGGGTTTGAAAATGAATTGACTTCGAAGCGGACTATTCGATTATTGGACTGAATCTAATTGTTCGTGTGTTTATTTCGCTACTTTGTATTCGGAGTATAAAATGGTAAGTGTGCCACTCGCTCGTCAGCAGGACGGCCTTTTAGAGTAGAACTCGATATCCTCGACTCGATTCGATTTGGCTGATCAGCGTAGCTGCTCGATACGCGAAATACGCACATGCTGGAAGCGCATTGAGTGCGCTGGACTGCGTAATGGACAGCGGAGAAAAGGTTTCCGGGTCCATTGAAAATTGCAACCGATCGAATTACTTCCATGAAACGGTATATAACTCAAAACCCTTTTGGAACATTGAGAACGCGAGCATGTAAAATATTCTCACCCGCAAACAATGTCATTGAGATTTATGATTTATATATATTTTTTCAGAATATCAAACACGAATATATCTATAGTTATTCTAATTTGCAAGCATGCTATCTATAATTATGCAAGTCTGCAATAATACGCATACATTGTTGATCCAATCGCTCCAGCTTCCTTAATAAACCACAAAAACTTCACTTCTTTCACGAATAAAATCAATGCTACGATCTACTGGTCAAGAAACTCGCGTCGTTTCAAGCGAATCCCAATCCCATCGGGCCTTCTCAAAAGTAAAGTAAGCGTCCTGATTTTTTTTCGCAGCTCGAGATTTGGAGTTGAAATACAGAAGTGGGAGTTCGCACCGCGGCTGAATGAAGGTTATCGGAATAAAACTTACGGTGCTCTTGAGCGCATTCGCGAGTGGCATTCAATGCCAGGAGCAGAAGAATGAAGACACAAGTGGCCAGAAGCGTGACGGCAAGAACGCCCAGCAATTGCTGCCTGTTCGTCGGCCCTCTTCGTCTCCGCGTGATCGACGTGGCCCGTGTTATACCACCGATCGGCCTTCTGGCATTTCCAGGATGGTGCAAAACGGTGGTCGTCGTATTTCCTCGTGGCCCATAAGTCACCTGCAAAAATCAAAGCAAACCCTTTACGCCTAACCGCATCCCCCAAAACGATCCCTAAACTGTACTCAAGTTGATCTCAGTTTATATTCATCGTTGCTGATGAAAATAAAATACGATAATAAACGAAGATAAATACGAAATGCTGATGAAATAAAACGACGATTACGATCTTGATTTTTGGTTTTATAGAGTCAATGACGAGGTTGGTTTTAATACTAAAACTACCAGCCACTTTCTGGACATATTTAGAACACCATATACATGTTTAAAAAAAAAAAGGGGAGAGTAAAAGGAAATTTCAGTGAATTAAAATGATGATCTAAATGCTGGATAAAATTATGGAAAATCTCAAAAAATACGTCGTTATAAAGTACTACGATTTTTTAAAGAAACGACTGACTGATTTTGACCGATGAACTGAAGTTTTTGAAGCTTCCACTCGTACCTTTCGCGGTTTTAGCCGAGAAATCGTATTTTCTCTTACCTGCAGCGGATTGCCGGAAGGTGGGCCTTCCTGACCGGAATTAGGCGGAAGCTCGCTCTGCTCGGTTATAACAGTGGCTCTCAGATATCCGTTGTTGCTCTCGGTCTTCATCCTTGATCACTTCGATTCCTCGAGCGACGGTACAGCTCTTCAGCGCGGGAAGCAGCTGCTGGCACTTCTTCTCCCGGACAAGCGGTCTCAACGCCAAGTCACTTTGCAGCGGATCTCTCTTACCCTTCAAAGCTCCTTCTCGAATTCGCGCTCCAGGTGCGCAAACCTTCGGCACGGAGCTGTCATACCTCCTTCGGATGAAAAGCGCGATGGAGCAGCGACTCTTCAATGCACGGAACAAAACGCACGACCCTTTGCAATTCCCTTGGCCGCCCTTCCAGCGGAAATCATCTCGATAACCTCCTCCTTCGAACACTCTACTCGCGTAAGGATTCGAATAAAGTCAACTTAGCTCACCACTCCTTCGACCAGAGTATAAGTTACAACCAGTACACAAAATACAATATTCCCTAGGGTACTCTTTAAATCCCTTCCAGAAAAATTCACCAAGTACAGATTCGTAGAGTACTCCGTAAATCCTCTGTCCTTGATTCGATCCAAGTTGTCCAAGCACCATTCAAGGGAGTACTCCGCAAATCCTCCCCTCTTTTTCCAGCAAAGTTCCTCGAGTGCAATTCCACGAAGTACCCTCCACCCATCCAAGTCCTCGTCTCCACGATCTATCCTCTCCGAGCTCCCTCCAAAGGTGAAAGTCGAGGGCGAATGCCTCCAAGGGAGCCCCTCTTCGGCTTCCTCGCGCAGGACACGAGCGAAGTCGGTGTTACGCCGCGGCTGGCGGCGCTTCGGCGTGAGCTCCGCTCCGCACCTTCCGCCTCGGTTTTGTTTACAACGCGGAGGACCCGCGGCCAGGGTGGGAGTCGCGGTGCGCTCAGTGGGAGGGTGGTGCGTGCGTCGACATCGCCCCTTTTCCTCCTGCCGCAGGACAAGCGACGGGCAGGGCGCCCTTTTCGGCGCTGTGCTTCGATCGAATCGCTTCCCTATTAACCCACCTGAGCGACCGGGAAGCCCATTTTTCGGCCTGGGACTCCTTCCTTGGGGAAGAACAAATGGATCATCTCCAGGAGGTTAGAGCATCCGTATATTGCTGGTAGCCTGGATGCGAGGGTACGAGGATGGTGGATGAAAAGGTGGCAGCTCGAGAGGATAGTGAACTTCGATTAGAGGATAAACACCGATCACGATGGGTGAGAAGCCGAGGGAGCGTGGGTGTCGTTGATCCTGGCGCGATTGGATGCTTGGTAGGAGGATTATATGCGCGTGTACGGTGAAGGTTCACGGAGATACCGTATATAAGGTTGCTCTTGTATGGCGCAGGCTTCTGTACGAGAGAGGTGCGAGAGGAGAGTTTTAATTTTATCGTCGTTCGCATACGATGTTGATGTAATACAGCGGGGATCGATAGTCGGTTTATCCTCGAGCGTGTTTGGCTTCATTATTCGTTCGTCGATCGCGCGAGGTATTTAGAGGAGTGTGCGGGTGATATTGCGGGTCGCGGTTGAGCTTCGAGGCGTCCGCATAGCGGCCTTCTCGGATACATTCAATCGGAGCAGTGCGATTCGGCGTGATTGAAGGATCGATGGAATATTCATCGGTTTATTGGTAGATGGCGGATAGACCGATTTAAAAGCGCGCGTGGCGAGACCAGTCTTTAGGGCGTGTAGAGACGTTCCTATGGTCGCTCATCTTCGCGGTCGAGTTCACATTGCGGGGGCAGGAAGGGGAGACTTCTGTTTACATAATGTCAAGAGTAGGGTACTACATGCCCGTTACAAGGGTCGGTCTTAACGACTCATCGATCATCCATTAACGGTTTTTTTCGCCAGCCATTCAACTGGGACGGCCAGAAACCTTAGAAACCTCCCCGTCCGCTCTCCTGGGCGAGTTCACGTTGCAGAAGCGGGAAGAGCGGTACGCACTTCCTCCTTGTCAGCCGAACCACTTCCATTATCCCAATGCTTCGTTAAGGGAATATCCCCTCTACCTCTCCACATTACTCTTCCTAGGAACTACTCGAGAAACGATCCTCCGAATATCGCGACGATCTTCCTGCCGGTGTCTCCTTCGGACGAGTTCACATTACCGGGACAATCGAAGGGATAGAAGGCTCATCCTTTCCCCAATGATCAGCCACCAGTGTCTCGAGCGGAGCACATCCCAAGGCAACGACCATCGTTTTCGAACCACTTCCAATCTCCCTGTATCGCTCTCCTCTCGATGCACGATACACGAGTCTCCCTTCTCCTGGATCTCCCCTAGCTGATACTCTGTACTTCATACATCGCGTATGCCCCTCTGATTTTCCCCCGCAGACGCTCGATCCTCCCTCCAGGCGCGCCTACTCCTTTGGAGAACCCGCTGTTTACCTCCTTCGAACGCAACAAGCTGTGGATCGTTGAACGGTACAGGCGGACACGAGCGACGGTCAATGCCGGACTGACGAAGGGGCGCATCTCGGCGCAGCTGCGCCGTACCGCGAGACGGGGGTGAAACGACGTCGACGGCATCCCCCGGCACACCTGCCGCCAGGCGCGGCGGCCCCGGACGACGTGCCCTCGACGCACACCCCCTGCCCACCCTCGAGAATTCGCGCTGCGGCAACGACTGCGTTTCCACACGATGGCCCTCTTACCTATGGCGAGTCGATGCCAGGCATGCGCTGGTTATGGCCCGTGTCTCTCGATTGTCTTCCCTCGAGGAAACACTCTGGGGCGGTTTGACTTCGTCGAAAGGCTCCGGGGATGTCGAATATTTCGAGGACACCGCGAATCGCTGAAAATTTGTTTTTATTGGAAAAGGAGAAAGAGGATCGAGGTTGTAGGTGTGGTATTGGGTATGAATAGTATTTGGGGAAAATAGGAAGTATCGTTGGTTATTGTATTGTATTAAGGATGTTTATGTTCGCTCGATACTATTGGGGGTTTCGCGGGAGGGATATTAAGAGCGGGATTTATTGGAATCAGTGTTGTACCAGGGACGTTCGGTGTGATATTTCTGATTTTGTCTTGAATTATTGTCCCGTATTGTGCGTTAAATTATAGGGGCGCCTGTGTCCCTTATCGGGCACGCGGGTGTGGCGTGATTTCAGGATATTTCGGGACGGACATACAACATCGCATGTAAGCGACACATTTTGGGATCGGATAAGGAACGGGAACTTTACTTTCACTGATAGTTCGGGAAAGTACCGATAAAGCCGATCTCCTACTTTTGATTTATCGTTCAAGTTAAACTATGCCAAGTTCTAAATTCTCCCACTGTGAAAACGCGCTTGACTCCTTCGCTGCTTGGCTTTATACCTTTGCATGCAGAGGTTGACGTAGATCTTTGGTCGTCTAGAGTATGAAATTATAATGTCCGCATTTTTATTTTCTGATAATAATCCGTGTAATGTATACAAGAAAAATTTACTTAACCTACTTAGTGAATTGATGGAGTGTTGGTGGAGTGTAGAATGCAATTACGTAGAGTTACAAAAGCAAAAAAAAGATATATCACAATAATTGTATTTATCTAAGAGTCAGCCAATCGTTAGATTTTGTCAATCCTTTTAAAAAGTTAAGAATGTATTGTCCTTGTAAATGAATATTAGTTGAATTTAAATTATCGATACCTCGTATCTAATATTTATTTTTAAAACCTTTATTTTTTCAATAAAAACCCAAAAAACATTATTATCTTCGACAACTGCAGCAATTTTGTTGGCTTTAGACAATCGTCTACAATGTTCATATGTAATGGAACCCAACACATTAAAGTTAAAAGAATAATACATTACAAGTGGAATATTTGCATAATAATTTTGTTGTCGCGTATAATTTAAATGCTGACGAAGGTCATTATCTACCGCTTTAACAAATGAACAAAGATACCGAAGAATGCAGACGCATGTCTATTCCACCGAGTGGCAAAACTCACGTACAATGTATACAATGAATATGCGCAGTCTCGACGATAGTTGTGACGATGTTTAGCAGCGCGCGTGTTGCTATTTACAGCACCCGATATCTACCGCCAAGCAGATATGTGAAAATCGAAACTTCAGATACGATGCCGTGTTCATTACTGTCCAGACGATTGATTTTTTAAAAATTACGTACAATCTCGCGAATTACGCTGCGCCATAAAAACATTCAACGGTTATGAAATTAAATGATTATATAGCCAAAAAGGAGGAGGAATGAAACAAAATTTTTAATTACATCAACTCGATTGACAGTCGCATGTGATGCAATTCTATAAATACCCATCTTAAATCTTGTGCAATTTTTAGTCGCCATCAAGATCCCGATATACATGCGCATGTTGCTAGAATAATTTACAATAATCCTGAGTAGTGTACTAAATTGTGCTGTTCTAGACTCTTACGATATGTAAACATAACCATCTGTTTCCATGATACAATTATTAGGCATACACATATGCAAGGATATTCTATAAGCTCAGTAAGAGTATTTCTACTCATCTTCGTAAATCGTGTTACAAAAGAATCTTTAGCGAAACATATTGAAATACAAATATATAATATACAATGCTCGTAAATTTCTTCTTTTAGACGATAAAAATGCATAATTTTCCTATATCAAATTCGATTGGTAAAGTAGGAGAAACAGAAGACCAAATTTTCGGCTCCTCAATGGACGCCAATTTATTCGAACAAAAAACAAGATAGAGAGAGAGTAAAATCGCCGCTTTGAGCGACTATGCAAGGACGATCTGAAACTCAAACACTGGGTGTCGCCATATTGTGACGGCTGCATCGATGCGCAGTGCATGCCCAAACTGGTACCCAAGTGACGCAGCCTCGCGATCAGCACGGCCGCTGGACGAAAAAGGTGCTGCCACCTCTGCACCGCTCAGTTGCACGGAGGGCAAAGTTACGTCTGGTCCTAGTGTGTCGGGCTCTTACGTTCGTGTTCCCGGCGCGTCAGGTCGGAATTACGGTTTAAAATGTTCCATTCGTAGAGGCGACCAAGGCGCCTCCCGCGCTCTCTCCCTCTCTGTCTCGAAAAAAACAAAAGAGAAGGACAGGCGGAAGAAAAAGTACAGAGCCGTATGAAAAATCCGTGCAAATTTGTAGGTTAAAATCGCCTCTCCCCCTCCCCTACGCCTTTCATGAACGTGTGCACAACAATGCATTGTGTGAGAAATTCGTACGGTGAAAGTGCCCGGTACGCTGTGCAACTAGAATTCCTACGCGATTCTTCTAGCTCTACTCCGGCTTCCGGATCTTCGCCTTAATCCTGAACTTCGTTGTCCCTTCGAAGGCCGGTGGGCGGCCGGGGGAGGGGGGAGGGAGCAGCGAGGCCGTGGAGAAAAATGCCGAGGGATGCCCAGAGATGATCGTCCGGCGATCAGCCCGCGTCGCACATGCACCGAACTCCGGGGCGCTAAAGGGATCCTCCGACGCGTCGGCGGGCACGAAAATGAGAGAATAGCCAAGTCGGACGGTTTCTTCGGACGCACGGTGGTGAGCGCTGACTCCTCGACTTTTCTTTCCTCCCTGCATGCCCCGTCCAGCGGATAAAGCGGCACGACACGCGATAAGCATTCGTGGCACGGTAATCGGTCGCTCGGTTGCAAAATCGCGCGATGTTGTTACGTTATTGACGCGGAGTCGGAATCGAGGCTCGAATGGTCAGCGGCTTGCGAAGACTGCGAAGCGTGTTGATGCGTAACGAATATCCGAGACGCGATACGCGTGACATTCCGTTGTTTTTCTCGATGCGACATTGTATTATCGGAACGGACAAGAATCCTCTCACCCCATCCGCGACTTTGTCTCGATAAGGTGCACTTCGTCCGGGGATGAATTGTTTGGGGATATATGCGAAATTTATCGCGCATTGATGAGCATTAATCTTAGGCAATTTCTGTCACAGCCGTGAGTGACTGTGTAAAGATTTTTTTTCGTGCTTATACATAAATGCAATCACGGCATTTCAAGTGCCGCTCTTGTACATGTACTTGCACTGGCAGATAAAGATTATTTCATTTCCTGTTCACGGACAGATGAGAATAATGATAAATACCCCATTCATGTCTTTCCAGGCACCTACGTAGTGTCTCGTCACTATGTGTAGAGCGGGAAGACGCATTATTTAATCCACATCTGTTATCTGTAATTGGCTCGTAAAGTTACGAATACGTATTTGCACACAAACGGGATATAAAATACTTGCTTTATAAATATTCATCGTAGAACTGTGTTGTACGTTATTAGTAGCTACATTTCCTGTAGAATATATCCTTGATGAAGGGGAACCTATCTTTCTTTATTTACAAGTATATAGATTGTTCGTTTCAGCTTTAATTTAGTTTGCTGACAAGGGGATTTAATGCAATAAATTATCTTGTTACAGAGCACAAAAAGACTCTAACATGGCAGATGATGAAGGTACAGAATGGCTTCAAGAACTGCTACACGATGTACAACTTTCCCAGTTCTTTACAAGAATTAGGGATGATCTGCAGGTTACTCGTTTGCATCACTTCGATTACGTACAACCGGAGGATCTTGAAAAGATAGGTTTAGGGAAGCCAGGAATCAGGCGTCTGTTGGACGCGGTTAAGAAGAAGCGTAACACACAATGGAAAAAAAGCTTGATAACTAAAATTAGACCCGGTAGTGGTGCAAAGAGCAATAAAAGGTCTTCACAGCCCATTGAAGGATCTTCTGCACTGACATGCCTGATTCAGGATAAAGACGTCACGCTTTCAATCAAACTAGGCGATGGTAGTTTTGGCGTGGTCCGGCGCGGGGAATGGACTTCTCCCTCGGGCCGTATGGTACCGGTTGCTGTCAAGGTTCTAAAAGCGGATGCTCTTACTCAACCGAGCGTCATAGAAGACTTTGTCTCAGAGGTGCAGGCAATGCATACCTTGGATCATCATAACCTCATAAGGTACATATTTAAATAAGCTATCCATTTATAAAAAAAAATTATGAAAATAACACAATGTACAATCTCTTTCCCAATGCCCAGGTTATATGGAGTAGTATTGTCTCAGCCCATGATGATGGTGACGGAGCTAGCACCATTGGGAGCTTTGCTGGATTACTTGCGTAAACAGTGTGGCCGCATCTCAGTGTTGACGCTTTGCAACTATGCTTTACAAGTCGCCACTGGTATGGCATATCTGGAAGCCAAACGGTTCTTGCATCGTGACCTGGCATGCAGAAACGTCCTCTTAAGTTCGGCCGACAAAATCAAGATTGGGGATTTTGGGCTAATGAGAGCCTTGCCTCAGCAGGAGGACTGTTACGTTATGACGGAACAAAAAAAAGTACCCTTTCCATGGTGTGCACCAGAGTCTTTGAAGGCACGCCAGTTCAGTCACGCCTCGGATGTCTGGATGTTTGGCGTCACACTCTGGGAGATGCTCACTTTTGGAGAAGAACCGTGGGTCGGTCTGAATGGCTCAGAGATTTTGAGGAAAATTGACAGGGAAGGCGAACGACTGCACGAACCGGAGGCAACTCCACCAGTGATGTATCAACTGATGCTAAGATGCTGGGCAAGGGAACCCTCGGAAAGACCGACATTCGCTTCCTTGAGGGAGTCGTTGACCGGTATGGTGCCATCGGTGATGAAAGCTTTGAGTCACTTCGAGGAGGTCGAGAAGATGACCATCGAGCATGGTGACCAAATCGTCATTATAGACGGCCGCCCGGAGAATTATTGGTGGAAAGGGCAGAATCAAAGAACTTTCCAGGTCGGTTTCTTTCCCCGTTGCTTGGTAGACCCCATGAGGCGGAAGCAACCGGAGGACATAAGCAAACCTCTAGAAAATTCCTTCATCCACACCGGTCACGGAGCGCCTTTTGGTAAAAGCTGGGGTAGCCCAATTTACATAGACGACGTTTATCTCAGAAATCCCATGGAACCCCCCGACATCGTGGGCGTGAGCAGCGCGTCGGATAATCACCTGAAGAAAAAATTTTCTTGCGGTACACCGCGATCGCGGAAACAGTTCAATTACACGAAGCTTCAAAACGACATTAGGTCGAGTCCAGTCAAGTCCGCGAATGCTACCGTTTCAAGCGTGAATCAGGAAGGTAGCTTGATAGACCTGTCGCCCGAGGAATTAGCCAATACCAACGTTGCGCAGTCCGAAAACGCTTGCCGCAGAGTGGTCAATATCCTCGACGAACCGATCGACGATTTGGAAAGACCGCAACAGACCGCTTGGCAAGAGGACGACCCCAGGACCTATGCGAACTTCCCTGGAAGCGTTGATCCCGCTTATTCAGATCCCTTCGACACCTCCTCGGTTTTCATGAAACCCCCTCACTCGCGGTATTACAGTCACGTTCCTTCTGATGCGACCAACAGGTACTTCAAGACGCAAACCTATGGAAACGTACAGAACCAGGAGTCGAGTGGCAGCGGCTCGAATTATTTCACGCCCGAGCCTAGCACCGACGTGAATCACTACTCGTTGAACCTGAGCAAGGACACGAGGAGCGACAGTATAAACCTGAACGTCAACGTGAACCACGAGGAGGAAAACGCTTACGCCCAAAACCACTACAGCGAGATCGACAAACCCAGTCCACCAACTACAAATTGGTCGACGTGGCCAGAAGATCTGCAAAACGAAGGGCAGACGTACGCCAATGTCTCCAGTCGAAACGTACCCACCACTTCCGGTGCACCACCTCCACCACCCGTGGGACCCAACGAGAGCCCTCCAAAGCCCAAGTCGAACCACGACCTGGCGCAGAGCTTGAACGAGCTGAGCATAAGCACCCGTAACGTTACCTCTCCGAAGAAACTGGATTCAGCCTTCCTGGCGGAGCTGGAGAAGCACTTGGGTGAGAAGGAGGCCAGCAAGAACACGAATGCCAGCCAGCAAAAACCTGGCACGTCGGATCCATACACGACGGTGAGCAAACTTCAGGAAAACGCCGGCATTCCCGCTCTACGACCTCCACCGCAATCCTCCAAGCCGAAGTCACCGCAAATCGACCATCGATCCGCCAGCAGCTTGCCCAGCAAGGTGCAAAACTCCTGGCAGTCCAAGACCACGAATATACAACAACCGAGGGTACAATCCGATCAGAGGATTCCAGAGAGCGCGACGGACACTATCGTAGGACAGGTGTGGCAGCAGCAGGCGCACATACAATTACCCCAAACCAGTATTTACGCAGTCACACCGGAGACGAGCCTTTCCAGGACCTCGATGATGCCAACCATGACTCCTCAGTCTAACGTCAACTTACTACAAGTGGCACCCAGTAATTTATTGCACGCACCGAGCAATCTCGGTTGTCCACAAGCAGCACAATCCTCCCAGTGCAACGTTTCCAAGACGAGCTTCAATCACGCCCAAAGCACGCCCTCCTCTTCCGGCGGCCAGAGTTACTTCCAGCAGCAACAACAGACGGCCGGCCTCCTGACCACGGGCCATCCCAACAACTACGGCATAACCCAGATACAAAACGATCTCCAGCAGCCCCAGTCGAGCAGTGGCAACACCCTGCCAAAATCCACGCTACCCTCAGGACCCATGTTCTCCGAGCAAGTGTACGCCGAGCTGAAGCAGATGGTGCCAAACCTAGATCAGCTGTCGCAGAATGAATTCAATACCCTCTACAACAAGACTGTCCAGCAGAACATACTGAGAAATTACTACGCCGCCAACGCGTCCACCTCGAGCAGTATTTCTGATTCGAATCTAAGTCATAGTCACGTACATTACCAAGAGGGGACCTGCGGCAATCCTCAGCAGCAGCAGCAGCAGCAGCCGAGCGTGCGTGGCGTCCAGGCCGGCAGAAGTTATCCGGCGGCTCATCAGAGCCATCCTTGTGATTTCAGTCCCCACTTAAAGCAGCCTCCTGTATATAACCCCCCGCCAGTCTGGAGTCCGCTCAAGCCGCTCCAAAACGGCCTGGTACAGAATCAGTGTCCGACGATGAAGTCCAATTTAGCCGCTAATCAGATCGGAAGTTCCAACCTATTGCAGCTCACCAACACGAGTTTACTGCCGCAGGAGAATTCCACGGCGCCGCAGCCGTCCGCGGTCCGCAATCTGCCTCCTCAAATGAACGAAACCGTAGTTAATACTCAGCTGGCCCCCTCGATGTCGGCTTATCCCTCTGGCGTGAGTCCTCCGCTGACCGGTGCCTCCCAGCAATTGGTCATGTCCCTCAATGACGAGTTTCGCGCCAGCAAAGTGATGAAAGTGCAGAGGGAGGCCACGGACGCGTCGCAGCACGAGATCCTCACCGCCCTGCAAGCGACCGGCTGGGACACCAGCCAAGCAGCCAAGCAGATCCTGAAGGATAGACAGGCCAAGATAGAATCTTTAGTACGGTAAATGTGTATACTTTTTCATTTTGTTTCCCTCCTTTTCTCTCTGTTCGACACCAGGACGCTCCTTTCTCTTTCATTCGTCGCTGCTCTTCATCCTACTTTGCGCTTCGCGTCGACAGCTCTGCGTCGAGTTCACCGGGCGCTGATCATTTTCTCGCCGATCATAGCATGCTTCTCTTACCGTGATTCTATTAACCTGCTGATCTTTTATACACGAGATTACTTTCCTATCGCTTACTATCGAAGATGCTTAAGGACTGCGGGCAGAGTGCAGAATGTTAAATACATTTGAGAGTACGAAACTTTTTATTTACTTTGGGATAATATTTCCTCGTTAACGATCTTTTATTTAACGCGCTTCGATGATCACGTTTCAGGCTGGGTCTGGCGGATAGACAGCAGTGCGAGGGTGCTCTAAAGCAGACTGAATACGACGTAGACTTAGCAGCTTCCTTACTGTTAGACCAGGTCAGATGAAGATAAATTTAATCGAAGCTTTAAATCGTTGCTCGAACGTGCGTATAGCGCCATGCGTGTTGAGAAATCGGGGAATTCCGTCGGAGGGAGATCTTCTCTAGGCGACTAGGAAGCGTTGCGACCGACGAAATAGGATAAACTGCACAGGTGACATCCATAGAAAATGCGTAGGAACTCAAGTGCTGTCGCGCACGACGGTTCGACATACGCATAACCGTAACATCGATTTTGAAAGTTGTATCTGATGTCGAAAACTCAGCGAGATTCTCTAGAGGCCCACGAGTTATTTTTTAAGGATCGTATCGTCGCTCGAGTACCGGAAATTCGAAGTCGACTAAGTGTTGGCTCTTCACATACTTTTTTTTTTAAATCGTATTTTTGCAATGGCGCCTTCCGTGTATCTATAGCTATGCAATTTCGACGAAAGGGATATTGGGCTGACGCTCGAACAGACGCGTCGGTCCCTTGTAGATTTATCACAGAATATTCCCCGCACTTAGCCGATGTACAGTTTCTAATCCTCGATTACTATCGGCGCGTGCTCCACACCAAGTGAGAAAGGTATTACTTTACGATTGTTCATATTACCTTAAGTGTAACCCAGGATATTAAGGATTTATTTGTTTATTACCGATGTTGCGACGTCCCCTTTTTTTTTCTCTCCTTTCTTTTATAACTCGTTCAAGAACCTCGTTTCTCCTTCCCCTCGATCCGGTAGACGACCCGTATTTTGCATCACAAAACCAATCGAACGGTGTTTGTACAGTATAATAATAAAGTAAAGTGCATCCCTTCGTTCTGCAAACACGCCAAATTCGACACTTCATCGGTAACGATCGACCAATCGACATAGTCGGTACGCCACGAGCCAGTGAGTACAAAGGAAATGTTAAAAAAAAAAAAGTCAAATTGATGAAAACCTCGAGAAATAGTTTTTCCACGTAAAACTCCCTGACTCTGTTGATTCGGTCGATCAAGAGCGATTCGGATATTTTTAAGCCAGATATCGTAGTTAAGGACGTCTAGGATTTTCCACGTAATATTAACGCTTAGCAACAGGAACGTTAGAGAAGGTATTTTGCAGATCTGACATCCGCGCGATCGAGGTTCGATCCCGCGGAGCTTAGCGTACGAACGAAGGGATCGTTTCGAAGCGGAAACGCGGAGCTTCGATCAAGCTCGATCGGCTGCAGGCACGACTAGAGGATATTCGATTAATCGGGGAGAAAACTGCGTAAAAATGGAACATGAATTTGAAACTGTGATATACGTTACTAAAGGCTCTAGGCAGTACTACTGAGAGATAAACCTTCTCCTCATTTATCCTTCTAGGGATGCGGCGGATATTGTATTATGTAATACGAACAAGTGTGTACATAACGATTAGCATAGTAAACGAATTAAGCTTACGGCCGTTGTGTTGTTACACGGCCAATGGGTTACGTTGATTGACCGACGACAAAGTGAGTACAAAGATGCACGGGACGAAGCTCCATTATCGGCGAAGCACTTGCCATGAAATTCGTTTATCGTCCCTCCTAACCCCCTTCCCCACAACTGGATCATGCACGTAACCAAGATTATACTCGTGCGTCACAATCCCGTAATTTGGTCCTACGATCGATCAGCTCTCTGAATCAAGCGCTTCTAATTTATTCCTCGCCTCGAGTGCGAAATCATACTTTAAATCCCCCCTCTCCTAACCTCAACCCCCCCCCCCCCCATCCCTGTTCCGGAATGGCGTACAAACGGTGGAGCAGCACGGCTCATGTACTCCCGCGCCCCCCATCGTTTAATTAAAGTGCGACTATCAAGCGTTCGATAACCCACGAATAAAGGACGTCTAAGCGCAGTAAATGGACTGGTCTTTGTTTTTCATTCGAGTTTGAGAACCGAAGGTGAGGCTACGTGGCGGATGAAGGCTCAGATTTCCACGCTGGAGATACGATTTCGAATGCCGCCCATCGTCACCTCTGGAGAATCTTCCACGTGACGTGTGCATCGTGAATGTGCTGCTGAGGATCCAGCTTAAGCCGTGGGCCAAATGACCTTGGCGGCTGGTGGCCGAAAATGAATTGGAAACGAAAAGAATAGGAGTCGCAAGTCTTATTGATTAGAAACGAAAAGAATAGGAGATGCTCGTCGTTCTGAGAAAGCTGAGGCGATGAACGAGGACGGAAGGAGTTTTACGCTTAGGTTGATTTAACTGAGATACCGCCGGTGAGGCGCATTGTGTTCCGAGGTGGAAGAAAGTCCTCCCGTGGGAGGGGCGGCCCTGCTTTCTAGCGGTTTGATATTTTGATACGCCAAGCCGGCGAAATTTATGAATATTTATGCCACCAAGGGGTTCAATAAAATTGTGAAAATCGACTGTTATTTTCTTGTACCAAGAACAGTGCGCTTATGGTTGCTGTTTATTAACAGTGCATTTAACAGCTTATTAACGGTTTATTAACTGGCGTTGATCGGTGGAATGCTGAGAATAAAAGTGCGCGGTTTGTACACCGCGAGGTTTTCTTCCGCTAATCGATAGAATCGAGCGTATATCCTTATACGGTCGGGAAATTACTTTGGATCGTTAACTCTGCGTTAGTCACACTCGTACCTTGCTATAATCCGGTGAGCAACCAATATTGACATTATTATGGCGAAATACTGGAGTCTGAATAGTGTTGCGATGAGAAAAATCGCGAAGCAAAGGATTACGATTAGAACTACAGAAGTGATAGAAGTAAGGAGCATTTCTTAGAAAAATTCTGCAAATGTGCCGATGATGCTTATTCGGAGAATTTATATTATTTTATCGTAATATGTCAACCACGTAAATTGGTTTTTTTATTTTTCCTTTTCACGCCCCTTTTTTATCAGTACTTACGGCATTTCTGGATATGTTGGAATAGTAACTCCAGCGTTAATATACCCTTCTTGTACTCTCGCTAATTTAAGTGCACGCCGTTGATTTGTCCGAGATAATTCTCCGTTTCAAAGTGGAACGCGCGTCTGGCAAATAATCCAAGTTAGGTTTTATTGGAGCGGCGGCTTTTCCTATCGTCTAAGACGGCGCTTCCTCCCGATAAATCCCGTTCTTCTCATAAACGCACCGCTCCTCCCCAATCGTTCGTTTTGCATTTCTAATTTTCGTTCGATTACAGCGTACTTAGAGAATACCGGATCTTAATGAAGATCTGGAAATCGGAGTATAACGTATTTCTTGTTATCGATTACGCTCTTATTCCTGTTCGCGATAAACTTCTTATCGCGGATCACGAGATTCGGGTCACGCTTCGTTACTCGACTTTCTTCCGAGTAAAACGAACGCAGCGAACGTCCGTGAAGCGGTGAAAAATCAAACGCACACCGTGCCAAGTTAGAAGCCCGGGGGAGGGACAACATTGGCTGGATTGTTTTATACCGCTCAGCGATAGTCCACGTTTACCTCGAGCCTAACAAACTGGAACAAATCGTGGTTCAAAGGCCCTCGTGGAAAATGCAATAATACGCTCCACATGCACTTTTGGTATTTCCTCCCGGGACACGCGCCTTTCTACCCGCTTGGAAAGATAAATTCTATTTCAAGTCCCGAGTTACGTATAACCTGATTAATGAGTCCGGCTTATAAAGCGAGAGCTCGAAGAACGCGACGTTTTTTGCTTTAACACGGATCCAACGAGTTTCGAGGAAGCCTATTAAGACAGCGCTCCATCAATTATAATACAATACCCGATAAAGAACAGCACGCATGTACCACGATCGGTTTATCAATGAAATCTAACGATAGATCGAATCATAGACTTTCCACTAATTTCAGCAAAATTCATCCATCAGATTCATATTTGAATAAGATTATACAGCATGTTCAGCCTGCGAATTGAGCCTGAGCAGAAATGTAGAGTATGTAGAAATGGGGGAACTTAAGAAAAATCGAGGAAACGTATTGTCAAAGTAAAGGTGAAAAAAAAACAAGGAAACGAGCGAGCGATTAGCCCTTTCCTAGGCGGGGGTGAGAAACGCATTAGATCGCGTACCTGGCCGATGCCTCGCCTGGCCTCAGGAGAAGGTGGGGCCTGGCGGTGGCGCAGGCGTGAAAGTCTTTGGTTTCACTTGTCTTCCACGAGATCGGCGGATGGTCGTCGGTGGTAGGAGAGGAACTCACAGGGGGAGTCGTTGGACGAGCCGTCTCGACGGATCCAGAAGCAAAATCGCACTCGCGTGGCGCGCAATGCGCCTCTTCCTCGTCCAGGATAGGGAAGCCGTGACGGTACAGAGACTCTTCCACCCCATGAATTATAACGAGCAGGAAGTCGAGGATCCATCGTGACTCTCGTTAGACGATACACCTTCGATCAACCAAAAAAAAAAACATTCCGAAAATTCGTGTAAGGAAATCGCCATTGACACTGAGAATGCGAGCGATGTGACGTAGTTAAAAGTGTTACTCGAGTTCTTAAAGATTCGAAAGAACATACGCCTATTGAGGACGTTAAATACCGTCCTTGGGTGTTCCATAAGGAGAATTAGTGTCCCTAATCGTTATCTCTTAAAACACGCACACACGAGTATGGGATCGAATAAGACGAAGTCTATCGAGATCCATCGATGGTGAGGATCGATTTCCAAGATTAATTACGTGATCGTCGGTGGACCGAGTATGGAATAAGCTCGCGCGAGGATTGCCTTTGATTAGAAGTGTACGAGGGAATTTCGGGGTCGAAGATGCCGGTGGAATCCTCGATTTATTGGAACTCGATCGATTCCCAGCGATCGACTTCCGGTGGGAGCTCTGGCGATGTCTGCAGCTCAGGAAGTGGCAGTCGGCAGTACGTAGACCCGTGGGACCTGGAGAATTACGCTTATCTTCGGCGGCACAGCGTAGCTGGCTTGGCGCAACCGCAGCCGCGGCACCGTCGTCGCACAAAGCATCGTTCTTCTCACGATGCACGTGCTCAGTCCGAATATTGGTGAGTGGAAAGGCCACGAGCTGTTGCGATCGAGAGATTGTGATACCGATTCTCACCCCTGGATATTGCTGCGCGCGATCCTTTCCAGCTCGACTCCTCTAACTTCAGATATAGGGTTAGCCATCGGTTGAGGATAAGAAAATTTGAAAAAAGAAGGAACTATCAAGAAGTACGATTTTTATAAAAAATTTACGCGAACAATTTTCCAGGTAGATAAATAGAAAGTAATTGTGAGAAATTGGCAAGCATATTCTTCTAAGCAATCTTATCGTAAATAACCGAATGTCTAAGGTAACATTACTGGTTTTGACTTTATTATAATAAATATTTTACATACAATTTGCACGTAAGTTTCTTCGCGAGGTTGCTTTATTTAGCTTGGACGTGGATGTAAAGTTTTTAGGAGATTAAAAAGGGTGAACAATGCACCTTTGGTGTACAGTTTACATTTCCTTTCACCGTGTGACGGCTTAAACCTATAATTTCGTTCTTATGCTCGAGAAATGTTAAATAATGTGAATGTCGAAGAAAGAACTCAGATCTCAAATCCTATATTTATCGAAACAGACAAATTGCAGAGGCCGTAAAAATCCACTAAAAACGTTTTAAACCCCTTGGAAACGCGCCACGAATGTCCGTAACAAGGGGCAAGGAATTATGCGGGACTTATCATAATATGGTCTCGCAATCCGCAAGATTGCAGATCGTATCTGTGGGCGCAAAGTAGGGCATCGCGCACTTGAGTTTCGTTCTCACGTGGCGGTACTTATTAAACTACACCTTCGCTCCGTCTATTTCGAAAATGCACTCCTCATGCAGGAGCCTTTTGTAATTTTTATCCTGAACGATTATCCAGCACGAGCAACTGGAAAAATATTAACCCCTGGCCACACCAGTCACCTGCTTTTAAATACAAGTACAATAAAATATAATCGATAATACGACAAAGTGATCGCTATTAATATCCAGCTGTTCGAAGCATGTTAAATCGATTTTTTTAATTATAAAGAGAAAACGTTAAATCCACGAAAATACACGATTCTATTTTCTCTTGGAGAAAATCTTGGAACTTTCAAGAACGAAAAGAATGTTAATGAAAAAAAAAGTGTGCTGGATGTTCAAACTTAGTAGCGATAAGATAATATCTAATTGCCATTCATTTTTGGTAGCTCATCGTACAATAATTTGTGATAATAAGACACGCTTATGCGCCGATTTAAGTGGCGGAATGGCGCGTTTCCTCGGATCCTGATAATTGTTCGGTAATCGTGAGAACGTAAACGTCGTTCCTGTCAATAATTCAAATTTAACCGGTGAAAGGCACGGGAGGCTTTGAGTCCCTTTACAAACCGTGCGTTCGCCTTTCAGCGCCGTATCCATACTAGTTCAGACCTTTTTTTCGCGGACAACCGTCTAGGAAAGATTAAAAAACGCATCGGGAATGTCGCTCGTGGCCTTCTATCATGGGGGATTGAGACTGATTACGCTCGATGGAAATGATAATAGCCCCTATTGCGGCACCCAAATGGAAATAAAACAATCTTGTCAACTGGATCAATGGCCAAAGACCCCGAAGTGAAATCAACACCAAAAAGGAACTCGCGTATTTATAAACTCATCGTGCACTTTCCTTAGTTTTTGCGTTCCATCGAGAGATAAATATAGATTTGATTAAGGAATGCACGGAAAGGTTATTATCGCTTTCATGTTACCTCAACCATGGCCGACTCTATCGACGAGAATTACAATAAGAAAGATTGACGCAGCGATAAAAGTGAATTACTCGGGGCAAAAATCGACAGAACCACTTTTGTTTTCGAGAATCGGACAGATTTAAGCGTTGACTGACAATCATCGATTGCTGTAAAGTTACGTAAAGCGGACGTTAAATATATTCAGCGGTATGTGAGGAGCTGTTCTTAAATCGATCAACTCTATCGCATCCGCGATTTGCGCCATCGAAATCGATCCTCGATGCTGGATAAGGGAGAGGTGTGGAAGAAAGATTGGACGGGTTTTCAGGTGCGCCTCCTCGTTAAGAGAGCCAGGATACGATGCACCAGCATTCGTGGAAGAGCTGTGTTACGGGCCAGCTAGGCAGGCAAACAATGCCTGCTATTATCACCAACCGATCTACGAGGACGAAGTGCCGGATTACGTCGCCCCGTTTCCTGTCTGCGCACCTCCCCCCGGTAAGACTAATAGCCTTCTCACCAAAATGATCCCAGTGTCGTGCCAAAAGTGGCACACGAAACACTTTGCTTCGAGCCCTCGGTCCAACGAGACCTTTCTGAGAAACGGCGCTGCACGTGGCCGATAATTTCGCCCCACTTGTAATACGATGCATTCATGATTATTTCATCGGGCATCGACTATTCATGAGCAGTAACGCCTGCATTTCATTTGGTATTGATATGATGGCGATGGACCGACGTGGTATGTCGTGATGCTACATAATGGCTAAATAAAAGCAACTGTTTAAATAACAAATAAATTTAAATATTATTATTATTATTATTATTAGCATGTGAATTTGAGCGGTTGTAAAGGTAGAATGTACAATTGCTCGCAAGGATAATTTGTTCAATTAAAAAACTTAAATAACCCTTTCTCCGTATAATCGTATAATACGTTACGTCACGATCTATTCGATATCTTGGATCTAACTTAATCGAGCACGTCGCGATATATAATTCGATCACTTCCTCCGGCGCGAATGAAGTTCCTAGAGTACAACAACGGTGCAGCTCGTGGCCGATAGCCGATCAGAAAACCGTGGAAAAATTTTCCTCGAGTCCTGCTTTCACTCGGTCGATATTCAGCTCTATTTTTTCCGGGCGGGGCTCATCCCGCCTCCCCCGTGGTGAATCACCCGCGTAACAACTCGCGAGTTCTTCCTTGCCAAGTAGAAACCCACGTTTTCTACTGGAATCGCAATCGCCGATGTACAAGAGTATAATATGGAGAAAACATAGTAAAAGAAATCTACAATGTTGCGGAACAACTTACTTCGATCTTTTGGTCAATTATTTTCGTGATCGTGTAAGGATATTTTACTGCTGAGATAAACGCTAAAAATAAAATAATCTGCGATCCATTTAAGTTTTTAGACGTTGCTGAATATGAAGGTTAATCGTGAAAATTAAATTCTTTACACTATATACACTCTATAGAGATTCAATGTTATGTTCAAAACCGTTATTTTCTACAAGAACCAAGCGATACCGTAAACCCATAGTATCTCCAGCCCACAAAGGATATCGCATTACCGCTATCGATAAAAATCAGTGAGATAGTTACACAATTCCTCGAACTGCAGTTTGTGGTTACAGGGCAAACTAGCTAACTTCGATGAAAAGGCGCGGCGCGATTTGAATAACGACACGGGGTTGTAGTTTAAACGGCCCTGCTTCGACGTCGAACCGCAAAACGGAAATGCATTCTTCGACCAAACTCGCATCGTCGCCTGCGCGGACTGCAAATCAAAGGACCGTTACCCCCGTACTGTCGCGTACACCTGCAACGTCTTACGCAACGTTTTTGCAGTCGCATCTTTTTTCACGCAACTCACGGACGATTGATCCTCGACCAGAATGTCGATCGACGAAAGGCGGCAGATCTTTTTCCCCGTTTGACGAGCAAAAAAATGATCGCGATCGTGGAAAACATGGTGGACTCAATGGACTTTGCACGCGCATGCGCGTTGAATATTATGAAAAATTTGATTCCATGATTTATACCACGGACTTACATCTTCTCTTTATTATCTCTGATTTGATTCGCGTGGTAGTACTACGGGAGTAAATGACTCGTTGTATTCGTGGACATTCGTTTTAAAGATTCGAGAAAGAGAGGAACTGCAAGAGTGCGAATACAGGTTTTTGTCTTGAGATTCTTTCCTTCGCGAATGTTGCATTGAAGGAGCTTGATTTTGAAACTGATGAAGCGCAATGAGCCAACGGTTTCTAATAGAAAGTCGCTATCTGCCGCATCTATCGGTACGCTTTTACGCATGGAAGATGCTAATAACACGGCAAACTCGCGGCTGCGAATATTATTAGAGCAAGGCACGAATTAAATAGGATGCCTCGAGCAGAATGGCACTGTGCATGCATTAATGCACGGCCGAAACCGTGTTTAGGTAAGCGAGCAATCCCTGGTCCGCCTTAGAAAGCCCCCGACTACTTGCAATTTTCTTTGCCCCGAAACGAGAGCGAGGATCCAGTTTATCTAGGCCATAATATTCCAAGATATATGCAAACGTAAATCGCGGATATTATCAAAGTGAAACGACACGCTTCGCGGCGAAAAAAAAGTAAATGATCTTCCCCGAGCATCCAAGGGGAAAATACGAAAAAGGACGTTTGCACCTAGAATAAAGCGCATCGAGTCGCTCGAAACGCGCACATTGTTCTCCATCAAAGAGCGGTTGATAAAACGCGGCACGTACCTGTTGTGAAAAATCGATTTCTGCGGACTGACGCAAGAGCCTACTATTTATGATGCATTGCAATAGCCCGAACGATTTCTAACGTGTACTAGAAAGTCCCGATCTTCTGCCTCTGTGTCTTCTTCGCGCATACTTTTGCATTACGGGGACGCGCCGCCGGAATACTGCGCCTCGCACGAATCGATGTTTGACGCATAATTCTAATTTCCAACGACTTTCAAGCGTTCCGCGAGGCTTTCACTCGAGGGCATTAAATCATGCGCGAAACTCGGATGATTATCGGGCGTAACGGCCCACCGTGCAGATCCATTTTATAATCGCGACAGCTGCAAATGACAGAGCGGATTACATGACTCGTGGGAAGGCCAAGGAGGTGACCGGCTTTCGAGGCTCGATTTTCAGTTAACGGTCAACCGTTAACGATTTACCATTCGTCCTGTCTTCTTCGTCATTTTCGCGTCCTCGTTCCAAATCCTCGGCATGACCTTGCAAGGTACTCCTCGAGAGGACCGGAGGCGTATGTGGGCGCTGAACGTAGCCGTTTAACAATTCAGAAGAAGAAGATATGCCACCTTCGCGATGGTCGAATAAGGAAGAGATCGCGTGAAGTCATCGAAGGATTGTTTAGAGAACGTGCTCTGAGAATGTATAAATATCCCGATGATCTAGGCAGTTATCGATAAAGAGTCTATTTAAATGTCAACCTCTGACAACTGATTATCTAATTTTATAAGATGAGGAGGATTTTAATTCTGAGCCTGGATGTGTCTGCGATGAGTTGAACTTCATTGTTGTAGATTTTCACCATGGTGAGATAATGGAAAATCTGAGTCAAGGGAGGCACAGCTGCAAACCTTCGTCGATGAGGGAACGTGAGAGGTATTTGTGATTAATGTTCTTGGGAATTATATATATTAGGAAATAGTGAATAAGTATCCTATTTGTCAATATTTGAGGAAAAGTTATAGGTGTGACAGAAAAGATTTCATATTTTTTTTCAAGAATCGAGTACTTCGATCCTAGAACGCATTACTGCGATTCCAGAGAAGCAGGCAAGTAACGTATGTTCGATACTATAATAATATGCTCGAAGAATACTCTATTTTCCTTTCTGACATTTGCCAAGATTTAACTCTATTTCTTAAGAGTTTCTGACGGATGATAATGAGGATGTAGGCCAATTGTTGATATAATAAATAATTGTTTATAGAAAATCCACAGTTTCAAGCAGAACAGGAATATCGTTCGATGCCTGTAAGTTCAACCGAGGAAAGATACTTTGTAAAAGTGATACCACCTCCACATTTGGATCTCAATACATATGGACATCTAAAAATCGACTACACCAACAGCTGGAACTCGCTAAAACGCAAAATTAATAAATAACAGCGTACTTCAATACATAATACTAGATTGCATCGTAACCACGCCGGTGTTACGAAAATTTAATGTCAGCGATTGCTATTTATTTTCAGATCGATTAAGAACATTTTTTAACAATTTATCCTAATACCCATATAAATTGTAATAATATCTGTATATAATATAACCTTATTAGTCGCCAATAAAACATAACAAATGTATGACTAACTAAAAGCGCAACTAAAAGTGAAACTTATCATTCATGACAAACAAAATAAATGTAGGGATATTTCGGAAAAATAGACGCGGTTACATATATTTGCATTATCATCAATCTAAGCGATGTCGAACATGGTTTCCGAATTTTCGTGAAATAATTTTTTTCTCTTCTTCTCGGGTTCCTTCTTGCCCTCCTCATTCGCAGAAGTAGGACCAATCTTTTGAACTTCCAGATCAGGCCATCTTTTAATAATGCATCGCAATTAATTTAAAAACGAACATTGAATCTTGATCACTGCAGATTTTACCAGAAACCTTTACCTGAATTGCGACTGATATTTCCTTTTTGTTTTCTGCTCGCTCTTTAAAGCAGGGTGCGCGTCTGTATTAGCAGCGTAGATTTTTTTCGCGCTTTGAAACTGCTCGAACAATTCACAGCTAGACGATTAAACAGACAGGCATGCCCAATCCGGAAAAAAGGGACAACCTACCGTCGAGGATATAGTGCCTGCCTCTTGCAATACAGCCTGCCTCTTTTTAAATCGTTGCAACTCATCGTAATGCCGTTTCTTCTCCGCCTCCAACTCTTCCACGTGATTTTGCTGTTCTAGAGCCAATTGGGCTTGCAAAACTTCGACTTCGTCCTGCAATTTATAAACTGGGCCAACGTTATGGCACTGCAATCTAAATCGAGGCTTAAATTACAGAATAAAGCATCGTATAGAACTGCTTGGATCATACCTTGACCAAAATAGAGATCCAAATGCGGATTGAAATTCAAATTTGCACAAGGATGCTAAAAACTAAATATTTTATAACCAAAATCTAAGTTTATTAAATTTCTATGAAACACAGCTTTTGCATCGCGATAAATATTTTAAAATGCTCCACTCAGAAATTGAAAGGAAAATAAAGGAACGTAAAGAAATGCATGTTTAAGTCGTATCTGGATTTCGATTTTCGTCAGTATTTATCGACGTTACTCTGTTCGTTGTCGATGTCGCGTTCCGTATTAATGATTCGCAAGTGATCGCACTGTTGTTGCAATTCCTCTACTGTTTTACGCAATTCATCTTTCTCCCTTCGCATTTCGTTCATCGCGGACATATGCTGCTGCTCAGTCTCCCGGAATGTCTTTGTCATCTTCTTCGCGTTCTTCTTCTCTTGAGCCGAGTGATGCTTTTCTATTTTCACCAACTCTTCCAACGATACGCTATATGTTTTCAATGCAACGTATGCCTGGCATATTTTCGGAAACAAAAATGTTTTAAACGATATTTCTATCAAGTCGATTTGTATAAAGAATTATGTATACCAATTTGATTGTAAAACACAAAAAAAAATCATTACTCACGTCGCGCAACGTGGCAAATTCTTCGAGAATGGCTCGAAGGTCTGGTCGTAGATGTTCTACATATGCCATCTTGAAATGCTCGAAGATCGATTATCTTTATTCAAGGTCTATATTTAATGTTATGTTTTAACGAAACCACAGAATAAACAGTATAACGAGAATTTAATAAGTATCATGATAACAATAATACGCATACAGTTTCATGTTCCATATCTACATAACTGTACGACGATAAAAGGAACGAAAGACGTTACTGTGTATGATGAAAGGCGCAGAGAACAAGAAAAAAAAAAGACATTTGTTCGTATCCCGCGTCTGTCGTGTGTTTATTTGAAAATGACGTCGCAAAAAAAGATGCACGATGTTATCTAAATCCGTCTATACCGTCAACAGTCAGGAGGATGTCAATAAGTTCGGGGCAGAATCTTCTTTCGAGCAAATATGCGACACGATATTCGCCCTAATACCCGAGGGTACTTTTACATTATCATGTTATTAAAGCATCGACGCACTTAACCTACCAAATACAAGGCATACATAAAATTGCACTCACCTTAGATGCGTATTTATGACGGGGTTCCTATGACAGTGCCGCGGTTGAAGCGACTATTTCTATACTGGAGCCAACTGGGTAACGATGAAAAGCAACAGTTGGATGCTAAAGTGGCGACCTGGTATAGTTCGAGCAGAAGGCAGCTTTACAAGCCCTTGCAGGAAGCTCTAATTCGATGGGAAACAGTACAAGACACGCAAGGTAAAGAATAACAGCGTGAAGAAACCGCGCAAGATGCTCCAAATTTTTTTAATTCTGTCGTAAAAGATATCTTTAGAGATAAACTTATGGTTGAGCTTTGTATAATATATACTATACTTATATCGTATTTCCAGGCTCATGTGTAGTATTATCTTTGTTCCTGATATAAATGTTTAAATGGAGAATGTCTTTTCAAGCATTCGTACACTTCTTCATTTTGTGAGAGTTCGTAAACGCATCATAAAAAAACCCATTAGTATCGACCAATCGTAGAATTCGTTGGATCAACAGGCGCGCCTGGCTGTGAACCTGGAATGGTCTCCTTCTCTTGCGATCCCCAATTGGAAGAGGAGCTTGTCAGCGTTATTTGTAGCCTGGAAATGTTGTTCACGAAGAATCCGAATTGCAAGGACACGGGCCTGGACCACGAGATAGCTCGCGACGCCGATTTCATGAAGGAAATATCTCTGACATTCAACAGCGAAAACAGCCTGCGTTCTTTGGGTAGCCCCAAAGAAAGAACCCCGCATTCCGTGCACAGTTGTGGATATATCGGCGATTACAAGAAATCGGACGATGAATACAGCGGATATTTGACGAATTGAGCACGCTCGACGCAAAACTTGTGCAAAACATCGGAAATCTGTAATTAAATTCGGCAAGATACGCCATATCTTCGTGTTGCTAACCCCCAAAATTGTGAGAGCGTTCGGTAGGCAGATCAGATTTGTACAATTAGAAAAAGGATTATCATTGAAATAGACGTGAACCGCGGGGATGTTAGTGACATAAAATATTTTATTAATCATCATTATTGGGTCAAGGTGCACGAACGTACATTTAAATGATATCCTATAAACGATCGAGTAATCCTTAACACAACGAACCGATAGAAACGAAAGATTTCGGATCACAATTGTCAATTCGAACTGTGCGTTCGAAGCCGCGAGGATGTATCACGACGCTTTGTAGCTTTACATATCCTCATATGTCCGCTATAAACGTTACACTGCAATAATCTCAGGACGAACGCTGCTGTTTACGCTACGTACGTGCGCGTACAGAGCATTATCATTAGTGGCCGAGGAACACACCTCCCAAGTCACGTTTCGACGGATTTGTCATTCGGTATCGTTATTCTTCGCTCATGCTCTCTTCCTTTCTCTCTCTCTCTCTCACACACACACGCGCTCTTTCGCTCTCGCTCTCTCTCTCTCTCTCTCTTTCTTTTTCTTCCTTTCTCTCTACTCCCTCCATTAATTTGTGCAAAATCGATAACACCATCGTTATAACGTAGCCCCTTCGAATTTCGAAGTCTATCTACTCGAAATACTTTATGTACAGAATGTCGGGGAAAGAAACCGGATTCTCGCAAACGAAGCTTCGTGACGCCTTACGAGCTTCGAGGATAATTTCAACAGCCATTCGAAGTTTTGTCGTTTTCAAAAAGGGGGGGGGGGGTTGGGGAATGGAGGAAGGGGGATCAGATTTTCATTATATTTCTTCCAACGACGGGAATATCGTGCCGTAACTCTTGAGCGTTGAATTCAGTTTGAATCACACGATAACACGAAATAACACGTCGGACGTAGGCTAAAAGTCTTGGACGATTTCAGGCGCTACACGGCAGAGACGGAGAAACCCTCCCGTTGGAACGGTCCGGATAAGTGACCAACGCTACTATAACCGCGCACCACTAATGTCTCGCAGGGCTGCATTAAAAAAGATGAAATATACACGACCACGAGCCAACGTGGCGTATTAAAGGGAATACGATCGGCCGATTATAACAGACGAGAATTGGACGTCGTCATTCGCATTGATCGCGTACAGCATCGTGGCATCTACAAGGATACGTAGAAGTCGATTACGTATAAACATACACTTTCGAGTCTGAAAAATAGTTTTCATCTTTGATCGAAACCCGGGTCGCGCTAATTCGATACGCAGGGACCGATGTTCCCATAGGCGGCCATCGATACTCGCGACGAAACGTCTAACCAGAATCATACCGCGAACTAAACGTAACTGGCTATTGACTGTAGAAGTTGTTCCGCTTTCTGGAACACCGCACTATTTCACGCACTCCCGAATGCTCTAAACCCCCGTAAATTTCGACGCGCTACAACGCGCATCAGTAAATAGAATCCGATTCTCATGTTGGAATCTGTTGCTGCCTCCTCTTCGCCCTCAATGCGGAGGAGAGGTCGTCGTGTCGGGAACGATACGCGATGTATCATCGCAAATCTCATCCCTCCCACGATCATCGTATTCGACTCGATCCACCATCTTGCTTTACACTTTTCACATTCTTCCAAGCACCCTCGCGGTGACGTCACCTTGCAACGACGCCCCCCCCCGCGATTAGGGGCAAAAAGAGGAAGGCGTGTCTCGCGTGTAGTTGCACCGCCCTATTTCCACGTTGGAATTCAGGATAAGGATAGCTACGCTAAAAATTCACATCTTTACTCTACGCAAAAGCTATACACGACGCGGCCATACGCGCTTTACCTGTACTTACGCCATACGGCTATGTCGCGTATACACGTATATAATATATAGCCTACTTAACATTATATTTAATATGGATCGACATCGGCGTTTAATATCGACCGATATCACATATAAAGTATCACTAAATAAATATCCGCCGGAGGGCCGTTGGCGTTACGCTGCTCGAAGCGCGGGAGGGGATTAGTAACCGTGTTTAATAAATTGCAAGCGTTTATTGCTTGGGGAGTGAGAGGTGGGGGGGGGGGTGAGGGGGGCCTGAGCCCAGATCGAACTCGCGCAATTCGAAATTTTGGACTCGTGGACAAGGCCGAGAAGTCGATTGGCGACCGAGTGCACCAAGATCGCCGGCTCCTTTTAGGTCGGAGAGAGATCACCTCCTCTGTATTTCGACGCGCAACGTCCGCCAACGGCCGACCCCGGATCGGCCTACCGATATTCATCCGGAGACTGACCATTCTGCATGTATTTCGTATATGTGAACACCTTTCGAACAATTAATTAACTATCGACGCCTTGAACATGTTGCACCGCGACTCTTAATCCTCCTCCCTTGCGCATCCACGTGACCTTGAAACACCAGCCTTCAGGTATACGCACGGAATATACAGGCATATACGTACCTACATATACACAATATATAGATACATGTTTATATATATTTATATATGTATACGTATATGGCTCTGGTGGGTGCCAATGATCGGTCGTAGGACGTGGCGCAAATCAATTGTAATGCGAAACTAGAAGCGTGGTCCCGAAGTGTGTGTTTGCCTTGCGACTCATTTCTCTATTCAGATCGTGTGGCTCGGCGCCTTTCGTAGTGGGCATTACCGCGTGTTTGGAGAAGTTTGGACGATACAGTCGTAGAATACGTATCGTTCGCATTGATTCCTTCGCCGGAAGAGTGCTTGCGCCAATGGACCTTCGCTCGGACGTTCGCGGAGCAATTTATTTCTCTCGGCCAACATTAACGTCTCTTCCACTTGACATCGCGCATTACGAGCAGCGCGTGTTTAAATTCCCGATGCGTCGAGTCGAAGGATACACGCCAGATGCCAGTTTTCAGGATATTGATAAACAATTGATTAGAGATTGATGAGAAATGTATGTATAAACTGGCGCGATATAAAGAATTTTAAGACGACAGTCACGGCGAAGGACACGGCGAGCGATACTAAAGACGCTTGCGATTTGCTGCACCATCTTCTTCTATAGTACGGAAAAACCTTGTGACTCAATGGATGTCATTGATTCTACTCTTTTTTTTCCGAGCGAGCGGGACATCAAGAAGATACGCGCCGTAAAATGGCCAAAACAACGGAGGGCTCGAAGTACCGATTTTCCTTCTCGAGAACACGATTCAAAAATAAACCTTCAAACCGATACAGCACGCATTGCCGAGGCAAGGAATCTCTTGATTCGATCAAGATCGTTGCTACGGAGGCTTGGGCGATTGATACCGGACAGATCCGCACAGGCTACATCGAATATATCCTCGCCTCGATGGGCTGAGGGGCTTAATTAGCAACTAAGGACAACTTAGAGAAATTACTAAGGAAAAAGCGATAATCAAAGGCGCGTTGAAAGTGTCCTACGCTTTAGGATCTAACTTAAATCGAAAAACTGCACGCGTATCGTAATGCGCTCCCTTTTTAAGCGCGCAACAGCTAGCCCCACGGCGGCACGATTATACGACGAGGTTCCTGCTCCTGCCTTCTACTTCGCCCACTCGCTAATTGATCGCAGACACTCGCGCCAAGTTACAAGACTTCGGATGTGTCATCTGCGCTTTGGTACTGTTTACGGATTGCATAAAGTCCTCATCGCGTCCTTCGGACGTACCAGAATCGGGATTTGTTTTTTCACGCAACCGGCAAATAAATAAAACGTGTCTAAAGCCTCGTAGAAAAATACCATAGCCGAAAACGAGGTGCGTCTTGCCGGGACGAAAGCGCAGAGAGTACCATTGGGATCCATCGAGTCGAGCTCGAAGCGACCCGAAGGGCGCCACTCGAGCCTGATCCTCATACCGTTATACTCCACGAATCACCGACAATGCTTACAAAACCTCCGCGGTGTCTTCGCTTTAGTCGGATGACATCGTTGCAATACGTACCAGCGAACAAGAACGCGATACAGGTTAAAACGATTAGTTCCTTTTTTTGTTTGTTTGCTTGCTTGCTTGCTTGTTTGTGTGTATGCTCTTGCCCCCTCTTTTTTTTTTTTTTTTTTTTTTTTTGTAGGAAGAAGGTATTTAAGTACACCTTGGCCTGAGATCGGATGACTAGCATTTCCGGTTGTTGTTCGCGCCACTGTTCTGGATACGCAAGCGGTCCTGGCGTCGTGGCCGCTTGCCTTTTACACTGAACACCTCTCGCAGCTTGTTACTCCTTTCCAGGCGGCCCCTCTTCAGCGCCTGGGTAGACCGTTTTTCGAGAACCTGCGAGCATCGAATCCAGAATGTCATACGCGTTGCGAGTAATGGCCTCGACTGGGGCTACGCGCGAGACAGGTAAGGCGTGCTACGTCCAGGCGGCGGATAATGATAATAACGAATCGCTGCCATTTGCATATTCAATGCCAGCGCCAGACAGCGCGTATTTCTATCGATATTAACCGGCCCGTTACTCATACGCCAATCATTGCCATCCTTGCTCGGTGATTATAATTACCCCTTTTTTTTTTGCTATTTATATATCGATACGAAGAATCACGTTATCTCTCCCATTGGCATCGCGAGCAAGCTCGCGTGGCCCTTGAGCTTTTGCAACCCGCCGTTATCTTACGGTCGACACGGCGACCGGCTCGTAATTATTACGAAGAAGCAGAACCGTGTCATCGCATTCTCGATGTAGCTGCGGAGAGAAGGAGGGAGAGAGAGATAACGATCGAGTGCCGAAGCAATGGGAACGTGGCGTAGCGAAGGATCATTATATAATCGCGGAACGACCGGGCTGTATCGGAGATGATGTCAGAGCTCAACGAGGTCGGTCAAGAAAGCGACGCCCGTGGAAAAGCGACGACTCCCTCCTGCACCAGATGTTGCGTCCGATAAGAGCATAGGTTTTCACGCGAAAGATAAGTGCTTGAATCACGAGCCTCGCTCCTCGATCATTTTTCACGCAGCACGTTGATAACTTTCCGTGCGATAATACGCATTTTTCCGATATTTTTTTCGAAATTTATATTAACCCTTCGACCGAGGAAAGCTTGTATGCAACACTAGAGAAACGTATCAAAAAGCTTTTTAGATAACTTGGTAAATACTATTTTCGGTTTGTCATTCACTTTATATGCGAATCATGTCGAAAAAGTAGAAGGAAAAAAAAAATAGCGAGTGAAGGAAAATCTGCTAGTAAATCCGGTAAAAAGCATCGCTACCGGGCCGTCGAATAAGCGCTCTGCCCGCGTTGAAGGGTTAAATCGGTTAATCCCGAGTGACTTCGGGCTTCTTTCAAACACATCGATCGAGACCAGCCGGTAGGAAACCGGACACCGGTTAACGGTGATCCTATTGCTCTCGAACAATACAGTAGTACTACACATCCACGAGCGACACGTGGATATTAAGAATGAGGGAGTTCAAAGCAGATACCGAGTTATCACTACTGCCCATCGACCTTACGCGCCAATAGCATTATCGAGGATCACCGGATCCTGCGGTCTCTCAAGGAGCATTATCGAGGATCACCGGATCCTGCGATCTCTCAGAGCGACAACCGTCCAGCAGCTTCCGTACAGTACAAAAACTTCTCTATATCTTCACTGCATCGACTCAAGACAAAAACTCGGATCAAAAACTTGACCTCGTCAATCAGTTGGTCTACGATCGAGGCGTGCAAAAGAAGGCTCAGAAGTGGAAGAAGATATGAGAGAGAAAGAGAGAAAGACCTTCTGAGCTGAGCGTATCTGGACGATCCTGATCTTCTCGTTGGAAATACGTCCGGCGGGTCTGCCGTCGTGGATGGCTGGCCTGCGCGGTGCTTGGTCTTCCTGGGTCCTCCCAGGGCCACGTTCCGACGAGGGTGCCGGCGCGACGGCCGTCAGCGAGGGTATAACGCCTTCCTCGAGCTCCCGCTCCTCTGGCGCGTCTGGCGTGGGCGGTGGAGCGTCGGGGGCGACGGGAGACGCTGTGGCTCGGTACACGGACATGCTGGGGTGCTCGATCAGGAGATCCTCCAGCGGCGATGTTTCCACGTTCACGGGTCCTGCCCGTGTGAAACATGCAGGTGGCGTTACGTACCACGACTCCTCCAGCGCCGTTGCGCCCTCAACTGCGGATACCCATGGGATAAGTGGCGAAACGGTACCAGGTTGTGGAGCAGATACGCGCCCCTTGCTTCTGGCATCCGCGAGAAATACTCGAAAATACGTTCTTTTAACACCGTGGGGTTCGTGGCATCGATGGAAGACAATCGAAATCGATGTACCCGTTCACGGTTGTTTTTAGCGTGGAAATGGATTTTGTCTTGTCTCCTTGAAGAACTTTTGAACTTTTTTTTTTGAGTTCTTCGCTTTGGTGTTGAGGATTGTGCGAAGGGTATATCGGGATTGCTTGGGAATTCATTTGAGTGAGGATTTCTCGTGGAATTGTGTTTAACGTGATATGGTGACAATGGTGTATGTATGAATCGAGGATTATGAACGAATTAGCGATACGAGCTCCAGGTTTATTTACGCGATAGGAACCAAATGAGAATAATTGCAGCGGACGAAATATTTATTCGAACGTAAGACTTCCAGAGGACTTACCAGTACAGTCAATGAGGATCCAATCATCGCCCTCGACCTCTACCTGACTGAGCCTCGCCACTATCGGGAAAGGCTCCAGATCTTCGTTATTGGAACCCTCGCGTGATTCTTGTGCGCCGGAGATATTACCTCCGAGTAAGTAGTTTGCCAAGCTGCTCAGCATCCTGACCTTCTTGCTCTTCAGCGCCTGCAAGAGGACCGGAAAAGTCTTATTCGACCGGCTGTAAAGGAGGAGACGGTTATGAGTCCTCGCATCGAGGAGCGAGCGTGCATCCTTGCCGACCAGAGACCTTCAATTTCAACGTGCCCCGCCTATTCCGATCTACATAAATCGGACCGATATAAACGCGGCCGCTCTTTCTTTCCTCCTTCCCCTCCCCTCCCCTCCCCTCGCCGCACATCAACTCCTCTCTCGCAGCGGTTTCAAAATATTGAAAAGTCTCGGGGGGCGTGGAGATTAAAAGAGTGTTTTCACCGAGATTCCGCGCGGTGCGTCTAATAATATATACTTCAGCGCATTGTTTTTGCCTCTCGCACATCGCGCCGACCGGGCGCACGTGTGCGAAACCACGAATACGGAGTTTCTCCTTTCGCGCGGGTTCACGTACGGGCCGAGGTACTTCGATCTTCGTGGCGGAGAGAAGAAAGAATCGCCGTTAGGAGAGGAAGAAGGAAGCCCGTGGGGGGAAGAAAGGGGCGCGGTGAAGAGGAAAAAGGCTCTGACTTCGAAGATAGGTATCGAGTTCGTGCGACGACAACGACGCTAACGCGGCAGTGGATATTCAATGTATTCCATCGCCTCGCGAGTATCTCGACGGTAGATGGGAACCGTACGCACAACACTTCGCGGATTTCGCAAACCGTGGCCGATTTGCGTTTACTTTTATTTGCTTTTATCGCTGCCCACGGTGCTCTCCGACGTACCAGATACTTCCTTTCTTTTTGCCTTTTTTTCTTCTTGCCGAGAAATGCAATACGCAAAAGACGATTGGCGTTCCGTGTACGAGCCCGGTTTATCGTTGTAAACGCGCTCGTGTGTCGCGCGTATCGCGCGATTATACATTCGCGAGGAAAAGCGCGTGTGCCTACGAGGAATACGCGCACAACGCGTGATACGTTCACAGTGCTCGCGCGCCTACTTGCCTTGGGGCCCTGTTGAAAATTAGGGAGCGCTATCGCGAGGATTTCGTATCGAGCTCTTTGCCAGGAAAAAGTCATACTCTGGTTATGGTTATTAATTGGCTTGTATAAATATCCTAATCGCGATGAGTCTCTAGTTTATCGAACCAGGTATAAGGATAACTATAGAATCTGCAAAGCACAACTATGAGCAAGTAGTTGATAGGAAAAAAATATAAGACGAGCAATTGATGAGTGTATCGTGATATTTCGATCGCGCTGTGAACTTCCGACGTACTTTTAATGTTAGCGTTGAACACGGAATGTCGATACGTGCGATTGTTAATGCAGTACACACATGTTTGGAAAAGCGTATATATTTCTCAACATTTGATATGGACACATTATTACACTGTTAATACAGAAACGTCAAGAGATAATTTTAGTCCGTGGCAGAGTGTCGACAGCGGTGCTTTGTTCGTGGAGGAAATTAAGGCAGGCCGTAAAAACATTGGGCCACGATTGCTTTCGGTGACTTAGATCGTAGCAGTGAATCACGCGATAAAGCGATGATCAGCGAAAGCTGTAATCATATCGCGCAGAAACATCTGTATAGTCCGGTGGATAACGTGGCGCGCGTCCTTATCGTCGTCGATCGAAAACGGGGTACATATATTGGCATAATTCCCAAGCTTGTCAAAAACAATGTTACGCAGGCCAAAAAATTCGGTCAAAACAAATAAATATTGGAAAGAGCCGCAGAGCCAGCTGAGCGTGTACTCAACCACTATAATGCGAAACGAACGATGGTTTATCGAATAAAAAAGAAAAACTCACTTTCGACCTGGCAAGACGACTACGTCGAACGACTACGAGCTCCGTCATTCATGAAATCGATAAAAATTCACGGTAGCTAAATTTATCGTTTCTTCCTTCCATTCAGATTCTTTTTTCCCACGTATCGAGGAAAAATAAAAAGGGGCAAGACTTACGGCGATTTTTACCACGAACTGCGCGCCTCAAAAACACTTTGTGCTTACGTCAGCCATATTTTTTAGCAAGACGAACAACAAGAACACGCATAAAAAATTGGACGTATCTCCTGTCGCTTTCAAATCTCGATGACCTAAGCAAAGTAGGTCGATTTCAATAATGATTCACGTTCAGCACGCGTTCCTTGCGAGGGAACCTGCTGAAATATAAATTGGACGAATATACGTTAGGCCTTTAACTTGGACACAACGCTACATTATCCTCTAATATCCCACTCCTATTTGCTTACATTAATCTCAGACACTATACAAGTTAATTTAGTATACTAAAATGTTCATGCTATTCACAAAACCTTACAAGAAATTTAGTGTATTTTTAATTCGTATGTACAAATAATCATACGAATGTGCGCATATTGCTGATGAAAATTCTTAAAACAGTCTTGTACACTATTTCGGCAGAAGCAATTCGTCATTTAACATTGAAGATTCGTTTTATGTCCCGCTTGTAAATTGTACGGAATACCGGAAAAAGCCAGTAATAAGGATCCCTCGTGGAAGGATTAAAATTCAGTTCGCTGCTTAAAACGCATCGCGCAATGCCGCATCGCTCGTGGCTACGAGGATACGCATAACGCAATACCGCTGAGGTATGATTTAGTCTTAACGCAATTATGATAATACTCGATAGTTCAGTTTTTACGCCGTCTGTCCGAGTCACCGTATCCTTGAAACGCATGACGTTAGAAATGCACTTCGGCCGAGTTACACGTGCAATTTCGCGTGTGTGCAGCGCACGCAGAAGCGTTGCCGCGCGTTATGCTTTTTCTCCTCGTTTGTCCGCAATTTTGTAAGCAGCTTCAAAGCGCTCGTGCATGCACCCCCGGATTCCGCAATTCCGAATAACGTGCAATCTAAGATCGGGCGAGTTGCGCAAGGATTAATTATTTGATGCTAATCTCGATGTCATAACGCGCAACGCAATTTCCAGTCTTGGTCGTCCTGCTCGTTTGGCGATCTGCAATCGTATAATTAGCACACGCTCCGGATGCGATCTCGAAGGAAAAATCCTCGATCCCATTTCAGGGAGGATCGAACTATCCGTTGTGCGCTATATACGTTTAAGATTATTCAGCATTGGAGATTGCTCCGCAATCAAGCTAGAACTGCAAATTGATGCTAGCTTGACAGTGTAAGGCTGTTCAGGAATAGCGCAAAGTGGGCGGAAGTGGACGTCGCTAATATAAGAGCCTGCTGATTACATATCTGTGTCGCAGTATCCATATTCGCATAGTAGAACACTCCGTAGCAAAGTAGTTTAAAGTGCGATAGTGTCCATGGCGGCTTTCCACGATAAATCAATAACCAGTTGCGTGGAAAAAATCTTGTAATAATGAGACTACTTGTGCTCGAGAAAATCCGTAACGATCGAGGTTTACTGTTATGAAATATCTCGTCTACGAAGTTCGATCTCGTGTTCGAAAAATCCGATATAGGAAATGCGATTCTTTATCTGTGCAAGAGCGTCGTAGAAAAAAAAATTTGAATTTTGCCGCCAAATCCCGGCAAAAGGTCGTTAAGCTTTTCGTTCAACTTATACGAATTCCAAAACGTATTCGTCTATCCTACCGAAATAGACGATGCTTCCCTCGAACTTGACCGAAAGTGCCGGTTTCGTCGACAACAACGAAACGCTCTTGGTTATCTTACGCGTCGGTTATGCAAACGTCCATACCCCTCATACAGAGCCGACTTTATGTGCTCGCGGACTTCCCGATGATTCTACAAGTTTTAGCTATTAAGGTCAGGGCGCTTTAATTCCCTAGCACGTATCGTTGCAGAAACCATCGTCGTCCAAAGTGCATTGACTCAGATCTATTTAGAATCGCGGCAAGGTGAACGCTCATTACATTTTTTTTTTTCATGTAGAAAAAGATCCTAGATCTTTCCCACGTATCAGAAACGATTGCATCGGACAACGAGGCGGCGCGATTGGTCTGCGTGGAAAACGAAGTGTTCGTAAAAATAAAGGTAAAGAAGAGCGTATTTACGTTTTCCGGAAAGACGGTTGTAGAGTTACAAGTTACCACTTCACGCTATTCGTGGAAACGTTTTTTGGATGGAATCGATGAAACAGGTGAGTACACGACGAGCGGGTATATCACAAAGCAGGCGAGGCTGCCAAAAAAAACATTTCCCTTTTTACCACGAAAGTGATGTAATCGCACAAGCACGATTTATATAACGATAACGTATTATCGCATCTCCCGTTCACGCCAAATAAATCGGGCCGGAATGATTATAAACCGCTAATTAGAATCAATCGGAGAACTTACATCATTTTATCATACTTTGCATCATGCATCGATGTGTCTCAGCGATAAAATATATAACACGCTCTCGATCGTATAATCATAACACGAGGAAAGTTTGAAGATGCCTACCAATTCTCTGTTTTTATTTAATCGACCACACTCGGCAGAGTTTTACAACACCAGCCAGAAATCAATGATAAATAGCCCATCCTTCTCATTATGTATTAGTATTTCTTATGGTAGAGAATATTTCCCCGAAATTCCTCGAGTATAACAGATCAGAGAGACCATAAATCAAGCATAAAAACATTGCGTGATCTTCCTAAGCGGATCGAGCAAATGAAGGCAGGAGCCCTCACCCCTTTCCACCCAATTTGGAGAGAGCGTGTAAATAAAGGAAAGGAAGGAAGCCGGAAGCAAAGAGCAAGCCAGGATATTTCAGCACATTTCACCTCCTTTCGCAAGTTTCCCCATGCAGCGCTGGCCGCGGACACGGTAAACAAAGTCATTTCCCTCTGGCGGAAGCGAGGAACGACCGGATTTGAAAAACGCCCGCCACGGAACGGAGACCGTCCAGCGGCGCTCAGCGGTGCGCCGATAAAGAATATCGGGACGAAAATAGAAGCGTTAGCTCAGAGCGCGCATTGTAAATCGGCGAAAGGTTGCACAATTGTACGTTACGTACCGTAAGGTACGGTACGTTACGCTGGGACAAGAAATAAAGGAAAAGACGGCTGTGGCGCAAACGCGGAACCGCTCCGCAACATCCCTGACAACCACTGCCATTGCCCTTGCACTTAAAACATTCGTGCGTCGATCGAGCGACGGTTACCAAGCGCTGCCGCTGCACTATTCTTTCGATCGAATCCTCCAGCATTCGCGCGGTGCGTGAACCCTCCTACGCTCTTATCTTAGCCCGACTTAACCCCGTCTCCGCTTTACCATCGTCTTCTTCTCTCGCGCGCGTCCATCTCGACGAGCTCTATCCGGAAACTCGAAAATCTTCCGCCTCCCCTCTACCGTATCCCACCATTTCGTTCGATTTGTCGCCTCCTCCGTTCCCTTCGACATCGTCCAGTGCGTGCTTCCTGGATAAAAAGCGGATATCAAGCGACCTGTCACGAGGGACTTTGCTCGACACCTGGACTGCCACGATTGAACTCGGTTAGGGGCAAATCTATCACTTTCACGAACGCATCGTCTATACGGTGATTTGTCATGGGCGAGCCTAAGTTGGCCATCGCTTGGTCATTCGGTTGCTCGGGTCCGTTCTCGGAAACCTTTCGAGGAAACGATTTTTTTCCCTTTTTTTTTTGACAAGTTTATGTTTTTCGTACTAGAAGAAACGCTACTTCTTCCTTCGGCGATTGGACATCGCGATTCAAGAATTTCAAAGAGAAACCTCGAGTGATATGTGCTTGACAGGAAGAGTCTCAGAGTTGGGGATCTCGTGCACGTTAATCGAGATTTTATTATCGTTTTGAAGAAAAGTTCTAAGCTGGCGAGTATCTGAACGCGAGCTCCGGCGACAAGGAGGACGACCTTGATCTCGACTTTGCTCTCGCGAAACGAGGAGCGGAGATCGTGCGGCACAGCCTCTCGCGTACCGAGTAGTTTTCCTTCGGCGCTATAATAACGTAGGCTAACTATAAACACTGCCGCAGAATAGTGCACACGGACGCACAATGTCGAATATCGGTTCAAAACGATCTTCCATTCTCTCCTCGTCGCCCTCCCCTCTCGTCACTCGATCTCAAGAACACTGCTCCTACGTGGTTTCCATTCGCATTCGTGCACTAGCGGATCACGCACCAGGGTATCGAAGAGGTCGTGGGGGGCTCCTCCGGTGAATCTGTCCTGACTGACAACACTTGACGTTGCTCGGCCCAACGTCGGTTCAAAGGAGGAGCCAACACGCAAGGAGAAAAGCAAGGAGGAAGAGAGAGACAGAGCGTAGAAGAGGAAAGAGAGGCAAAAGAGGTGACACAAGAAGAAAAGGATCCACTCGCCTGAACAGTGTTGCGTTTGAGGAGCCGTGGTAGCAACTGCCCGCAGTAATAGTCAGCTGATTTCGACTGGCTGGCTAGCTGGGCAGTCAAGCCACTGACGAGGGGAGGGGGAAGAGGGGGAACGAAAGCAGAGGATGTTCCGATTGGTGGGGCGAAGAAGTGCGAGGAGGGGCGAAAGGGGTGGAAGGGGTGCTTTCAAAGTGATATCAGGGCCGTATTATCGTACGACCAATAGAGCCCCGTCGTCTCATCGATCTTCTTGACGTTCCCATACCGCGTTCCGTGTTCACTTTCGTGTCGAGGAAATTCGTCGGTGTGAACATTATAAATAGTGCCATGACGCGATATACTGCGTTATTTGCTGTTGCGAATTTCCAGATTTCGAGAAAAACGTTTTCTTTTTTTGTAGAAAACCAGGCTCGTTCCACTATTCTTTCATCGCTCCTAAAGCATAACATAAAAACGTGTCTAAAACAGAGGTTTGGGACTGGACGATGCTCCGTGATCTTATAAAGTCTTCGGTAAACAAGGGATATTCCAGAAAATCGATGCGACGGTGAAGTCCGTGTGTTCTGTGAAATGGATAATGCGAGGGTCTCGTGCAAAGTAACGGCAAAGACGACGACGTACCCACAGGCAAAGTAATCATTTATTTTTTGTCCGAGAAGAAGTCTCGACATCTCGATTATTGTATTTATCCATTGCACGAGCAGTATCATTCGATCTCGTAAATATTCTAGCTCGAATCGCTACAGCAGAAGTATAGCAACGGCCAAGAATCGTGGAAAGCACAAACAGCGATGGAGGGAAACAAACAATTTATTCCTGTCCGCTACGAATTCATGGTTTAACTGTCGCCTTTGCGTAGGCTTTATTTTTATGCCGACCTTTGATGCCGTGTTTTAGAATACCCGACGGTTTTAGAACAACGACATTGGCCAACGAAGAGGGGAATTTTAAAATGTTCTTTGACGTTCGGCCACGTTATCGCGAAATTTGGCAGGACGCTTTTAGTTTGGCCTACGTGTAAAACACGAAGGATCGTGCAATCTAGGCGTGCAGCTAAGCAAACGAGCGATCAAGACTTTCAAGGGGGGCCCACTGGTATATCGATTCGGTGCTGAATCGAATCGAAGGTGGGAGAGCGCTCAGCTGGGCGAACAGCTGCTGGCCGCTGTTAACGATGAGACACTTGGAAAACTTCCTTTTTACCAGGCTGATTATCAAATTTCCGTTATTTCGCTAAAGGAGAGCTGTGTCCTGCCAGAATTTAATGAACGATCGCGCAAGTGACGTACGATCGCGAAGACGATATCGTTTATAATACCGTGAGTCTTAATCTCCGATTAGACGCACAAAGGGAAAAAGAAGTCTGAGATTGCCAGAGGAGGAAGAAGGAGAAGGCGGTCGATTGCGTAAGATCCGATAAACGAAATTCGGGCAAAGGTTGCTACGCGACCTAACCTTTAAATTCGTTCTATCCTCATTTTCGACCTTCGTCGTTCATCGCCGCTTTAATAGACGTTTGAAAAAGGTATTCGAATCACGAGAGATTACGGAGTAAATTTCGACGAGGGGAAAGATCCAGGCTCCATGTTCAAACCTGAATCTTTAATTTGGTCGAATTAAAAATTAAACCTTTAAATTCGGTCGATGGACCGATTATCCTCGGTAACTCTATTTCCTGGTCGCGTTCGACGCGGCAAGATGGCATCGTATGTGGCAGTGCCTCTCAAAATAATGCGACTGGAGCTTCCGAAAAGCGGAATACGGGGCAATGTCAATGAACCCCCTTTTTCCGATTCAGGAAGCGGACAATGGTAGAGGACAATACCTCTGGAGCATGTTTGCCCGATGCCAAAGTCCAATGGTCTCTCGATTCTTGGTCGAACCATTTGGGCTTTCGCGAGTAATGCGTTAACCTCGAAATGATAGCTAACGCTTACGTACAGACGTGGCCAGTTAAATAAATACTACGGAGACTGGTTGCGTACGGAGCTTACGCGCATCAGCTCCGTGATTACACTTTCGTGACTCGCCATCAATAACGTACATAACGACGTTCCTGCGCTGTTACGTAAAATATGTAATTGATTGCCTAATGTCATACAAGACTTTGTAACTTTTAAGTGACCTTCCTTGTATCCAGGCACGTCTTGAGTAAGCTATTTAATAGAGTACTGAAAACTACAGCGATCCTTTCGAAATTCGCATACAGCGTTCCCATAACTTTATATTTATTCAATAACACGAGAACCTAATGCAGAGACAAAGCCAAACAGTTCGGGGTAATTAAGAAGCATCGTTATTGCTTTCGATTATCCGCTTGGCTGTGTCAATCGCAGATAACGATGTAGACGGTGGCGATTGAATTACAGTGTTTACGATGCTTTTGTATCATAACAAAAACGACGATGCTCCAGTGAGCCTGGTAAAAAAACTTGCGAGGATGTTTTTGAAGCCGCTTCCGAATGGTGACATGTATATATGTCGGTCGTTCGACTAGGAATGGAACGCCTGCGCGGTTCATTCTTGTCAATACAGCCGTGAAATCCCTCTATCGCCTTGTTCCCAGCCCGATATGAGTCAACGCACGGCATTAGCTCTTTGCCATTAGTGGCAGGTTAATTTCAGTAGCAGGGAGATGTAGGTAAAATGTTTTTCAAGGCTATTGCGTCATCCCTTTTGCAGCATAGACCGTATTGATATCCGCGCGAAAGTGTGCATGACATACTGCCGTTTCGTATGCCAGGCATAAAAAAAATTCAGCACAGTTGATTTGTAGCCAAACGATAAGCATCCGTTTCACGCTATTACATTAAAACAGGTGCAAGCTCACACCTCTGAGGAATTCCTGAATCGTGTTCTTTTTTTTTCTCTTGGCCTTGAATTCACAGGGACAGTTGCATCACGATATTTTACTGCGTGCGTTATCCGCCTGGGCATTTATCATTTGAGATGATGTAAGATAATCCACGCTTGCGAACTACATTTTGATTGCAAAGAAATGCACCTCGACAATGGACTGTGAATTGCATCGATTTATATCGATTATTACTGCTGACGTTCGCTAGACTCGCGGTCTACCTAAGAAGAATACCGGGTTTGTGACTCACACGATGGTAGAGTCTAGTTTGATGGCGGTATAAGGCTGTATATTCCACCAATTAAATTCTGTTCGTTCGAGCGTTGTGCGACGTTCCATTGCATCTAATTACATGACTATTACTTCCTAAAATAGCATTAAAAGAAAAAGTGATGCAATTTACCCGGGAAAAAAATTGTAAAGTGCATATCGGCTTGTACAGCTATTGCTTGTATTGGAATATTATGCTAAAATGGAAATATAAATGTTGCTTGAATATAACACGGGTAGAGGATGGTAGAATGAGAAATAATACACGTTATATGAGAACCTTTAAAGAGGGTAGAGATTAAAATGTGTTTTATATTTTTTCCAATTTCATCATAAACTGATTTACTCTGTCCTTGTCAACTGCATTTTCCCACTTGCCGTCAACCTTGAAATATGATCCTACTATGACAGCATCTGCTGCTAAATAATTTTCTATGTTCTTTAACGTGACACCTGACCCGATAAGAACTGGGCCATTGGCAACTGCTTTAGCTTCTGTATGAGTGTAATGTACAAAGAACATAATTAAACAAGTTCAACAAAAATTGATGTCTTATCCCACACAATAGTACGATATTCTACCTGCAAGTTGTTTTACATCAGCTGGATCGCCTGTGGCAGCCCCGGTTAATACAACGCCATTGGCTAAAAAGAATTCTGCTGCTTTCACAGTTTCTGACAAGCTTATGTCAGAGGTGATCGTATGAGAACTGTCCATAATTAGATAAAAGAAACAGAGAATGTGAAGTAAACACATAGCTAAAAATAACTCTACTTTATCAGAGAGATACTTTACCTGTGTTTCTTCTTAATGTCTGTAAAAACGAGCACATTATCGGCATCTATATGCCTTCGGTATCTTAGTAAACTTCCTGCACACGCATCTGTGAAACCTTCGTCTGCAATGTGCGAGAAAACAAAACCTTCTGTTCTGACAAACTGAAAGTCAGTAGCCTTTGCCACGGCTATTGCCTCTTGATTACATCCTGCTAAAATCTACTGTTTGGATTTAATCTGTGCAATGGTAAATAACACATAATTATTTGACTATATAAGATTATTATAAATTACTTTACCTGAATACCACAAGGGATACTTTCTGGTAATATTCTCTTAACTTCTGTACAGACTTTAGTCATCATAGCGGTGACCTCTGGAAGTGAATGCTTTACATATGGAATATCGTGCATATTTTCCACTAAGACACCATCCTAAAAACAGAACACGATTTTCCCATTAACAAGACATTAATTATATAATTGTCATATATAAAAAAATCATCAGTTTTCAATTTCAACTTACTACACGACACTCTTTATAAATTAAAGCATCTCTTACTGCATCTTCTATAATTTTGTTGGTAGAACCTTTGTACAAAGGTGTGCCTAATAAAAGTTTTATTAATTTTAGATCTAACAGTGTAGCGTGAAAATAAATTCAAATGAGTTTTTATAACTATAGAAAAAAATAAGCCATAAAGATCTCATCATTTTTAAACATTTCCTATGACTATCTTGCCTTATTTCTTCAGATTATAAGTATAATTTACTGCATGACAGAAAAATATGTTGCTTTTGATGACCTCTACATATAACACATATTTTATATTAACTCAACAGATAAAACATTTTATTACACTTGCATGGCTCACAATTCAAAAGCAGATAGTATGAAAATATCTGAACTACTTTTCTATTTTCTGCCTTGAAGATTAGATTATAACGATTTATGCCTAATAATAATTTTTGAGGGTACGATATTCTTCCTTGTGGAAGAAAATTCATAATATTTTTCAAATAAAAATAATACCAGGCAATGCACCAACGTGTATCATTCCTATGATGGAACAACGTTCCTTCCGAAAAAGTTTCTGAAATCTCAACATGGTTTTCAACGGATAAATTAAATAATATTATATCCGCAAGTCTGCGCGTTTTCACTTCACGATCTCATTTGCAAATGTACAATCGCAATATGTGACTCTGCAATAATTGCGCCTTATATTAGCCAGTCTACACTCCGTAATCGGCTATAAATATTGTGAACAATGGAGAATTTCTGTTGAGTTACTACGGTCAAGGAGAAACGTGGAGATACTGAAAATGAAATTAAAGCACTGAGAATATAGAGGGCATTAGAGACAATAAAAATATCAGTGGTTCATTTTGCGCGAAGAATATGTGACCGCTTGACGATTTACTTATTAACGAGCTCGCATAAAAAGAATTTACTTATCATCCATAATATTGAATTATAGAACGATATTTGAATGTATACAGATTTCGTGAAATTTCGTAAAAGGACAAGTGAAAAAATAAAAAAAAAGGCGAACTTTACGCGTTACGGTTTCAATTGCTTTATAATCAGATTTTACTAAATATCATCCCAGATCTGTTGCATGCACGAAACGACAGGGTGCACCACTTAACAATGACAGTGAGTTGAAAGTATATCTATATATATAAAAATATATATAGATGTAAAAGTATACAATGCCCTGTTAGACGGCATATGCCAATATACATAAAATCTTTTTATCTCCCTGTTTTAACATAAAACAAGTCATTGCTAACGTAATGAACAGCAAAAGCAAGCAGGCATTTTAATTATGCACGATATAATTAAGATAGCTGAAAAGAAGAAAAATAAATAAGATTGCTGAAACAGCCAGTATAAAGCATGTATCATGGTGTTATCTATACACGAATGATCTTTACCCTTTTTGATACACCACTTTCACTCCTGTTTAACACGTTGAACGCCATGTAACTCAGATATGGGTTATAGTTATGTTTCTGCGGGGGCTTTCAAACTACCGCGCTGTTTACACTTCGAGCCTCTTTCAGGATAGCGATAGGATAGCGGTAGGCTAGCAGTCACTTAGAAACCCGCGTTAGCGTGAAGTGGGCGCTCAACGTGTTAACTATCCGGAGTATACGAAACACTTTACATGTATAAATAAATAGCTTCGTGTTCAGTTTCTAGAGTGTTATTATATATGTCGTAAAATAAGAACGTTTATGGTAAATTGTTATCCAAGTTTTTATTTGTTATAGCAAATGTTAAGATTGTTTCTATTAAACACAAAAACATGTATGGAACGTTTAACAAGAAGGAAAGTTTTCCAAGCTGTTTCTACAGGTAAGCTGCATCTACATATTTTATGTTTCTACTGTCACATTTTTCTACTGTCACTACTGTGACATTTGAATTTTTTTTTAGGTGTAGTGACAACTGGAACTGGTTATATTATATACTATCCAAACGAAAGACAGTCCATTCAGTCGTCACTGGGAAGTGTAATAAGATTTATGAGATCGGTTAAGATAGGGCTAACAATATCTTTAGATTATTGGATAGCTCCTATGTTAGGCTATACGGAATCTGAAGTACATCAAAAAGCAGCGGATCGTATTCTTCAAGGATGCCTACAAAATGGTGGGATCTTTATAAAACTTGGCCAAGGTTTGGCAGCCGTTAATCACATTCTACCAAAGGAATACGTCAAAACTTTGTCAACATTACAGGTAAACATTTACATATTACTCGATGGCGTGTTTTTAATGAAAACTATGTGAATTCTTGACGTAAACAATGTGTACGTTTGTATGTAAGGACAAATGCTTAATGCGAGAAAGCAATGAATTGGAAGAAATGTTTCTCCAAGATTTTGGGAAAAAACCTGAAGAAGTGTTTAAAAGTATTGATACAGAGCCAATAGCAGCAGCTAGTTTAGCACAGGTACATACAATAAATGCATTATTTTTCTGATGAATCGAAGGCATTTGCTGATAAAAATACAAATAGGTTTTTAAAGGGGAGACCATGCATGGTGATACTGTAGCAGTAAAGGTACAATACATCGATCTTCAAAGCAGATATAAGTCGGATATGCGAACATTGGATTACTTACTTCGTGTTATTTCTCTCATGCATCCAAAATTTGATTTACACTGGGTCGTGGATGTGAGTATCAAATATCAGGAAACCAGTTTTTTTTTGTTTCACAAATATTCATATTCTTTTATTATGTTGCAGGAACTTTTTGATACTTTGCGTCAGGAATTGGATTTTGAAATAGAAGGCAAGAATGGTGAGAAATGTGCAGAAGATCTTAAAGGGTACAGCTATGCGTATGTACCTAAAGTTTACTGGGACCTTAGCACGAAGGTTGCCTTTTTTACATTCAGCCTTTCTCTTTGTTTTTGTTAAATGATGTGGTTTAAAATTTTTTTAATCTCTCTTGAATTCTCAGAGAATTCTAACTACAGAGTGGATTGATGGTATTAAAATCAATGACATTGAAGGGTTGAAAAAAGAAGGATTTGACATTGCTGATGTAGACAAAAAATTAGTGACATTAATGGCAGAACAAGTTTTCCACACTGGATTTGTTCATGCTGATCCACATCCTGGAAACAGTATGCATACAATCTTTTCTAATAATATCTTTAAATTTATACATTAATTTTTCATTTGCATAGTCGTTAAAGCATTAATATATTACATATATAGTACTTGTCAGGAAAGGACATGACAACAAAGCACAGATAGTATTGTTAGATCATGGCTTATATGAAATCCTGCCAGAAAAAGCGAGGGTAAGCTTGTGCAATTTTTGGGAATCCATAGTTTTCAAAAATGATCATTTGATGAAAACTTATGCGAGAGACTTAAACGCAGGTGGTAGGTAAACATCTTGTATTTATTGATTTTCTTCGGCAGACAATTGCACTAATATAAAAAAAAATGGTCTGCTTCTTTAGATCATATAATATTATACGAGATATTAACACAAGCTCCTTATTCAATTTCCTTGATGGCAAAGGACAAACCAGAGAATGTTTCATCAGATGAATACATGAAGAAACAGGCACAGGAACGTTTTGATCAAATCACCATAGCACTAAGAGCTATGCCTAAGAACATGATGTTAGTGATCAGGTAATTATATTTAATTGTCCACAATGACATACATTTTATCAGTATAGCATCAATGAAAATAAGCTTGTATGTTGCTGCTTTATCAGGAACCTAAATACCATACGTTCCATTGCAAAGGAACATGGAGATACCATTGATCGTTATACAATAATGGCAAGAATAGCAGTACGTGGAAGGTATCAATTGGCCAATCAAACATTTCGGGGGAAGATTAATGGTATAATCAGCAAAGTGAAATTTGAAACCTGTTTATGGTAAATGTTATTTTAATTGCATGAGGAAATTAATGGAACATTGTCTAATAAATTATATTCTTTTGCTAGGACTCACAGTTTCACTCAGTGGCTGTTGAAAATTTACTTAAATCTCCTACAACTTATGGGCTATGATGTTAAACGAATAATGCACACTTTCGCAGTACAAATGGTTTAAAATATTTTTATAAATATCGAAGCAAAGCATCGGTCATCATTAGTATTTTTGCTGGTAATGCGCTTCACTGACCATCTGTGCTACAATGGGTATGCTGTAGATGTAACTTATGTAAATTGTATATATATATATATATTTTTTTTTTAAGAATACTATATATGTCCCTCTGAAGTCGTAGTTGATATTTTATTATTATTTATTTTACAAAATATGTATTTCGATAAATGAATGTCATTCTGTTGTAGCTATTATTTATTCTTATTGAAGTATACATTGGGTAAACTATTTTTTGTAGGTAACCCAATGATTAATTACCGCTTAGTACTTTGAGTTTATTATTGCATTTTCGGAATACATAAATTGCATAAAACATTTCATATTCTTAAATACGTGTACAAAGTTTAATATTTAATACAAATTACTGTATTATTATATTGCACACTTTTTACAATTAATTGGTAAAACAAAGTATGCTGATAATACACGAAACTGATAACATGGCCTACAGTTTATTTATATAGAATTAGAATTTATAAAAGTTCTTTCGGTACTTTTAAATATCTTGTCAACCAAAGCAAGGAAATATATAAATTATATCAATACCTTACAGATAGGTCTAGTTCTCGATTATGACGTGCATGAATATATGAACATTTATATGGCTTAAATCAAAATCACAGTGAGAGGCATAATTCAGTTCTTCAATAAATACAAAATTTTCTACAAGTTGATCTGATGGATCTGAAAAATAATAACAAATTTTTTCAAGATAAATTTATTACCTAGTAAATACATTTGAATAAATTATTTAAGAAATTATTCTATTATAAATGATTCAAAGACGATTATCCGATTTTTAATTCTGAAATTTTTTTAAAACATACATTTTAAGAATAATGTACCTATTCTTGCTGCACATGGTGATGTAACTTGAATTTAATGTCTAACTTGTGTGTACACAAAATAATATAACAAAATGATTACCTGCTTAGTTCTATTGTTAACAATTGGTACTTTATACCATTTTTGCTTAAACAGTATTCTTTATACAAGGTGTTATGTCACAGTGGTAGACAAATGGATAAGCAATGTGCTTAGCTTTATAGTGTCCCATCTTCATTTTCTTCATTATGTCAGTGTTATGAGTCATAACAACAAATCAGTATTTATTGATTATGACTACATATTTTTAATAAAGTTTCGATACACATTACTCATCTATACAATGTTATGTAAAAAACAAGAATGCGCACAAATCAAGGTGATGTAAATTATATATAATCTATTAAATATTGCTATTAATTTATACTTCATTTCATGATTTCAATATTAAGTTTGATAAACTGCATACCGTAAGCTCCACATAATATTCATATTCAACAACTAAAAGGAAAGTAGAAATAGAAAACTGATTTTATAGCATACAATAAAATCAACTCGCGATGTATAATATTCTGGTTCCATTTACACCCTTTATTATCAAGTTGTTTAAAACTTACGATATTCAGTTCATATTTACAAGAACAGGTGAGTGATTTAAATTTTGTGGATTATACGTTGATGCAGTAATAATAAAAGTTATATTCTGGCATAAAAAAATTCGTGACAATTTAAAAATAATGCTATGAAATTGATGGAGGATAGACGCGGAAAATTCCTTAGGCAGTTTTTGCTCGAATAGCAGCACGTTTCCCTGTGACAGCCTGTAATAATAATATATTAGTAAATTTATAAAATCCATCTTTAATGTACATACATACATACAATACATAGTAGAATGAATTTTCGATAAAAATTATCATTCCTACAATTTCCAGTCGGAAATATTTGGTTTAACAGAAAGATGCTTACCTGGAAACCAGACTTTATGCTTGCCACCGAACATCTAGAGCCACAAGTTTCACATTGTAAGAAAAATAGCCGAGTATCTTTTTGTAGAATAGTGTCCGGTGAGCGACAAGTGTGACAAGTAACATATTCCTTGATATATCTCCTAAGAACATTCTCTATCTGTTTCTGCTGAAACCGACCTTTAATTATAAGCTGACTATTTCCATCCACGGAACCACTGGTTCCCAACTCAGCTAGTAAAAAGTCAAGTAAATGTTTCGGTTGTCTATGTAATGTTTTACAAATCTGTAAATAATGAGACCCCCATGTTAGTTATAATCAAACAATGAGCAGTGAAGTGTATTTGCAATATAATATACTTTAATACATACCTCTGTAAAGTTGGCAAAGGAAGTTTTCTTGGTACCTATACGTACTACTTGTGGAGGTCGCATAACAAATTTCTGTTTTTTGCCAGCCACCATATCTGGGTTCTTTTCTCTCATAATATTGAACACTCTCACCAATAATTCATCGTACGTATAGTCTCTATCCGAGCCCATCCATAGACTTGTTTCTTCTACTAAAGAGTAAAATTTTATTTAGTAAAAAATGCAGTATCCTTCGGTTTATAGTTAGTAAGCATTACATCAATGAAGCATTTCAGCTAAATGCTACAAACAGTAATGTGCATAAGTGTATATTTCTGCACACATGTGTTGTTGAATCATTTACACATAGCTTGAAATGATGACTTGAAAGCAATGTGATCTGTGCTGTTTCTTATTATTAACTATACTCAAAACATTTATTGTGAAAGGTCAAATTATGTTATTCTTTTCATAAACGAGTTGTGCTGTTTATAAATGAAGTACACAATGTACAACTCATTGCCAATAACTGTCTAACATTAGAAGCTTCATAGACATTACTAATATAAGTGCTGCGACCATAGATGTTACTGTAATTTTATGTGATGTGGATAAAACAGCTGACTTATCTCTTACCGTACTCTGCACTTCGCTCAGATTCAGTGCAGCATGTTGACAAATAACGAACAACATAAACACCTAGGTAACCTGAAGAGTAATAGATCAATCTTGTATGATACTTACCATTTTCCTTATCTTCCGTTTCTTTACGTTCATCCTCTGCTACCAATTCATCAAAATCTTTCTTTTTCTTCTTTTTCTTCTTCGATTTTGAGAAGTCCATGTCTAAATCAAAAGTATCATCCACCGCTATTTCTTCAGACTGTTGCTCGTTAACATCCTGTTAACAGATATTCCTTCAGACTTAAGTACCTTTGGTGTATAATATTAAAATAATATTCATACTATTCTCATTATAAATATAATCCTCCTTTCTCACTATTATTTGTTACCTCCTTCTTTGTGTCTGGTAAAGCAGCTTCCAATTCATCCAAGTTATAAGCTTTTTTCTTTTTCTTTTTCTTTTTTCCAAAGGTTTCAAGATCCAGAGCTTCATCATCATCTGCCACAGGTGGTTCTGGCTCTTGATTCTCCTTATCACCAATTCCTTCCATACCGTCTATTCCACTTCCACCTTCATTAAATGCTGAATCAAGGTCAAATGTAGTCTTCTTTTTCTTCTTTTTCTTTTTTAAGGTTGGATCAAATACCTATGAAAGAACATGTTAATCAGCACTTTTTCTTAAGAAATAGTTGTAATATTTATTCTGCTTGCTTATATTCATATTTCATACATTATATTTAGCCACAAAAAATATATGATGATGATATTCAGCTACAAATTCTCATTAAATTGAACAATATATTTTTCACACACAAATGGCAATGAACATACCATTCTTACTTTTATAAAGAAATTATTTTAACATCGGATATTACCGTAATTAATGTATTTTAATGAGCGAACCGAACAATATTTTTCCATATGTCGAATTTTGATGCATAAAATATAGCTTCGTTTTACACAATGACGTCATGCCAAAGGTTAATTTTGTCATTACTTATGAAAGAAACCGTAAAAGTGTATTCCCAATAATAATCAGTCACATGGTTTTGAGGTTGGGATTACAAACTTTATTTTTTCCCAATTAGGACGTGTACGATCATTAAACAACTTCTTCAGGAGTGAAAAAATCATGTTTTTGGAGTCACAGGTCGTAGAATAATGTCAAAAGATTTAAAAGTATGTCAACTTGACCACGCTTCCATGCCTTGCCGTACTATATTATGTAGGATACACTTTCCAAAGCACTTTACGTTATTTTTACGTACCGAGTCCTCTTCGGTCATTTTGTCTATCGTATTAAATACTCGGCCGTTTGTAGAAGCTGCGAAAGATTGAAAGATTTTAGCAATGCATGCGAATCACAGGAGTGCACTGAATGTATTTTACTCTTTCGGCACGATTATACACGACCAATCGGGCACACGTCCCGTCGGAGAATATTGCATCAGAAATTCGACTTTTAATTCTCAAAGGGATTTCACAATGCCGAGGTAGCGATCCTGCTTGACGGTGGGAATTTTCGACGATGCACGAAATTGCAGCGCGACTTATTGGCTACTGCTGGCCAATGGCAGATTCTCACTAGGCTCAGTACGAACGCAGCGCTGAGTATAATGTGTCATGTCCAGTGATATATTTACCTTTTCTACATCTAAGAAATTCTTTTTTCCTCATCAAGTACCAATATAATATATACTTATCTACAGAAATGTTGTATATACTTTATAGAATTTACTTTAAGCAAGGTGTTCATCATAATGTTTTACAAACTACTTATCATATGTGTCACTTCGAAAGATATCCCTATACGCTCATTGGACTGTATCCGCTTACATTCTTATACGTTTCAGTGTAAGAATAAATGAAGTATTATCGTATTATAATATAAAATATAGCATTAAAAGGCAGACAGCGTGAATTAGTCCATATGATAATAATTACGTTATGAAATATGCATATAACTGTGATATACTCGAAGGATCTACTTTCTATACCGATACGTACGTACCATCGCATGCTCAATGGGACATTCCGGAACACATTCAGCCCGTGTCGAGAGCAATATATGGATCTTTGAAAATATATATAGTTATTATATACATATAAGCTTGGGAATACAGGTTATGGATCGGATATACGATGAGTAGTATAGTTCAGTCGTCTTTGAAAAGCTACTACGAGCAGGATGCGATTTCCGCCCCATTTCCGAAATCCAATCTGACCAAGGTCTATTTCGTAATCATAATGAATTGATAATTTTTACCAGATACACGTACGTACGTGCTGCCGGCCTACTGTGGTAGTCTCGCATACCAAGCCGGAGTAGGATACATACATTTAGCAGACGGTTTACTCTGCGCCGTGCAGACGGACCATCTCCGTAGCTCCAGAATAGTTATAAACAAAGTGTCATCTCGAGTCATGATCGTCAACGGATAACACGGGGTTGAGTGAATAATACGGGTCTTAGAATAATATCATACACGCGGGATCTATTATATCTTTTCTGTATCGGAAAAGTGATGTGAAAGGTCGTCATAAATGATAAATAAAGTGTTCGACTGATGTGGCGGTGAAGTTCAACTGTGACCTCGGCTATCTTCGTTTGACATCATTGTCAGCCTATTAAAGAAATTAGAAGTACGTATGACATTGTGCAAAATTACACACGAAGGATATGCGATCTGTATCAATTAGCTATGGTGATCATTGTTTCGGTGATTTTCCACAATTTCGAATCATCCCGTTATCGATTAAATATTTCAAAACGCGTCGGTAGATGCTGCGAATTAGTAATGTACTTGTACTGCAATGCGATAAAACTGTGTCTGAATGTACACAGCTTAAAAACCACCTTAAATCTTGTGGCAGTCCAAGAATATCGATCGAATAATATTTCGTATAGAACGAGCAGAAATTTCAAGATTTTTTCATAGCTGGTTTTACGGTCCATTCTTTCGAATTTTGCTCCGAAAACATTCTAATTATTGAATTCACTTGATATTTGAGAGAACGCCGATAACCAAAATCCTTACTTCGTATTTTGGTTCAATTCCCTTTTTCTTTTATTAATTTCCTGTCACTTAAGAGTAAATTTGGCGGACGTGAGATATTCTCAAGTGCGTAACGACAAAACAGGATCGTAATATAAGTTTGATAATAAGAGGCTTAGAAGTCATCGGTTAACAGGGTATTTGGATTTGCGTGGGTGCAGTTTTATTGGATATAATAACCGCAGAGGTGCTTTTTTTTATTTATTCCTGCGCTTAAAATAACTTGGCAAATTTGTAAAAGATATTGATATCATTTTTGCTATCTAATCGATGAGCGTTGTAATATACTTTATACACGGAATTATATACTTATGCTTCCTGTATATTACACTTATAAACATGTACCAGTATAATTATTATGCACGATTTTGCTCCAAATACCTTGGTACTTTTACAAGGTATATAAACGTGTCGGAGTCATATTTATCGTTATACAGTTTTTCTTATTTTTTTTTTTTGACAAGGTCGAGTATTCTCAACAATGTAAACATTATTTAATAAGAGCTCTGCTAAATTACCTCGAATTCTTAAATGTCACAGTTTATTTCGGCTGGTGCTGTGTTCGGTCACGTCAATTCGCTACTACTAAAATTGTCGAACAGGTTGACATGCATATTTATGCTACCTATTCAAGACTTTAACTTAGCACATTACGGATATATGTCCGTTATAAGAAATTGCAATGCAGATTCTAAGGTATAAACGTGTTTGTTAGCATCTGCAAATTGCGCACCGGGACCGTAACGTGGGAATATGTACTTACACTTATAGAATGTACATTACAATGTTTATTGACCATCACACGTGTCTATCTCCTAAGTCGCTCATTTGGAATTCGTAGTTTGTAAAATCGCAATAATAATTAATTTGCGGCCATCGACCGCAAAAATAGAAAGACTTGATTAATTTCGAAAACAACGAACAATTGAACTTGTTACATAAACGGTTTCGACCTCAAGGCCGTTTGTAGGCCGCTTTTGACACAAAACAAATAGAATTAAGGAAGCTGGGGCTGCAAGAAGATTAGATAGCGCATCTATCTGCATTTATTTCTTTATCTACATTGTTATCCGTCCTTGAGTTATTCCTTGTCAGCTCCTTTTTGCAGTACCTCAATGGGCTCAAAGTTACGGTAATCACGGCAAGAATTTACCGATTGACTTAAAAAGCATTTTCGTGTAACGGTATATTCCCGCAGCACGCTTGGTTTCCTTGTATTTTTTCGCCTTATGTACTCCGACTATTATGCGGCTAGATTAAATCGCCTCTTACAGAGTTCTCGCTTATATTCAGACTATCGTGAAATCTTTCGGCATAATCAATCTTTGAGCAGGAAATGGAGCATCCCTAATCTCGCCTCAACATGTCGTATTTACTAAACCGACAAAACTTTATCTCGCTTCGTACACTTGGGAAATTACCTTGTACCGAAGAAAGTGATCCCTGAACCTTGTTGTTGTTTATCAATGAACCTCCAAGAACCGAACGGAATGAGTCATTCAGGTTGTTCGCGACTTATGTTGCTTCTCGTACAAGCAGATAGTAGTGTGTCACACATGAAGCTTTTACCCATCTGCGACACGGCATATTACGTGGATATTAACGTATGCGATTCGGCAAATATTGTGAAATGGAACGGTATAAAAATACACCTTTCACTCAGGATGAAACGAATCTCTACGTCGTAAACTCGGTTAAAAGTGCTTGTCACACTTTGTACGCCCTGGGACAAGGAAGCGGCACATAATTCTACTGACGTAATTATCGGTCGAATTTTTCCAAGCGTCAAATTCCGCATGACGTTTACGGGGGCGTTTAGACCGATAAGAGATCCTACAATATGAGTTGCAGATGAAATTTTTTCCCGTCTTTATGAAATACTGCACACCACGAAATATCAAAATACTTCCTTAATTCATTTCATAATTATTTTAAGAATCACGCGGTTACAAAATTATCCCAATTTATAACTCTAACCTGATAGAATTTCGTGGAAAATGTGCGGAGCCTTAATGCGGAAATTGTAAGACAAGATCGCTTTTTGAGGAAAACCGATCTGTTTCTGAGATGATTATTAAAGTAGCTATAATTTCGAAGATTACGTGACACGTCTAAGAAACTTTCCTGTTTCATCCAATCGGTATCCTTGAACCGTAGTTCGCGAGGAATTTCTTCTATGGCCTTGCATCGAATTTTCGAAATTCCCAACCTCCTCTCTAGAATTCCATTCCTCCAAACGAACGGTTATAGCAAATCGTTCTAGCCTCTAGATGACGTAATCCTCAGAATTATCCCGAATCAAGGATTTAAGGTATCCTCTTAATTCATGAACATCAGTATTTATATAATCGGCACATAGATATTTATGTAAAACATATTATTAATGTCACACCTTAATCATTGGTTTCACACGTCGCTTTATTTTCGGGTACTTTTCCATCCGTCGTTCATATCACATCGCGGAAATCAAGAGAAATTACAGCCGTTGCTACCTGCCCATTGGATTTACGAGCACTATCGTTACTTATCTCGTAAATACAATATCGCCTCCCCTTTTTTCTTCTCCCGTAAATGCAGTATTATACGCCATTCCTGTTCTTTTCCACGGTAGAGAATACATCTTAATTTATTTATCGCCGCGGAACATAATTTTCCACTTGCAAAGTTATGAAAGTTAGCTCGCGATACGTACGCTCGTTAAATGGCGTTTATTGTCAAAGGCTTACGATACGGATATACACTATTTAAGTTTCTAATCGGCTGCCATTATCGCTCTCCGTACACACGCATAAGTGCGTGCCCCGTTCTTGCATCTATACCTATCCTGAAATAGCACAGCCTTTAATCGTTCCCATTGTTTTCCCCGATACAGCGTTCATTAACAAATTTTCATTGCTACGATACATCGTTCCTTCGCGAGACACGTTTGGCTGTACTGTGATGTTCGACGCTGCCCCGTAGAAAGATGTCCACACGCAAGAGCTCGTGCGACAGTCTCGAGATTTCGGACGAGGAGAAAAAGTCAACGACGGGCAAGGGCAAAATGTTGGCGAGAAGGGTTAGGTGCAAGCTAGATCCGAACGATCGGCTGAATCTCAGGGACATCCTGCTGTCGTTCAATGGTCCAGTCAGTCAAGAGCAAGGATGGGCCTTGTGCTATCAGACGGCCAAGTGCTTATCGCAAATGCCGGATAACAAGTATTACGAGCTTTCGGAGCTTTCTGAAATTGTACTCCACAAAGACGGGGACGTCTGGCTCGGGCATTTAGCGGGTGAGATTATTTTCCCTATCTTCTCGGCTGATTTGCATGGCGAACAAAAATTAATTATTGTAAGGGAAGTACTTGGCAAGCATGCAAAATCATTCGCAACCGGATTGGCTATGTCGCATAGTTGTAAGAAGGCATCGGTATCTTGCGGATTATTGCAACACAGTACATAATCTAGGAGTTTGCACCATTAAATATAATGAGATTTCAAAGCCGTTTGCTACCACGTTTTTTTTTTTTTAATCAGAGCGAGTACTAAGAACTCGTTTATTGTTTATCGTATGAAATGAGTGTAGGAGTTGTTTAAAGGTAGTATCTAAATAGGGATGCATTGTGGGGAGTTCTTAGTACGCGAATTAGTGTGATTGATTATCATATTAAATATAGCAGCGCATTTGTACGATCCCTAATGGACTGTGAATGAATCATCCTCTCCGTAAGATTATCACAATGCGGTTTTCAGCTGTCGAGGAAAAAATAATCTCAGACCGTTGACCTCTTCATCGAAATTTGCCGATTTCCATTTAATCGGGCGATAACAAGTCCTGGAAAAGTATTTATACAAGAATTGCCCGCTGATCGATGACGACGCGTTAGGAGCATTTGATATATGACTAATATGCCTTCTTTTATTTTAAATAGCCAAATGATATTAATTATCGTATCTGTTTATATTCATAATAATATATACGGAATAAAATAAATATTTCAAACATCTTTTTTTTCCTATAAACAAATCGAAAGATTAATCATCGAGCACGTATACATTCTTATTACAGAATCAAAACGGCCTCACGTTTCCGAGCAGAAGGTAATTTATGATAATAAAGCACTACCAGTGTTATGATAATCAACCTATGTGATTTAACGCGAGCAAACTCATACTTGTTGTAGGCGATATTTTCGTTAGGTATGATGATCTTTAAAGCCTTAGATTTCGGCCTAGACGAGGAAGAAGAAAGGCCTCTGTCCCCCGACCTAGAAACTCTCATAACGCTAATGACCAACACGAACCAAGGTACGGAGAATACCTTTCGTTATGCAGGATTCGGCAAGATATTTTCAATAATTTCAACGAGCCACCTCTGAATCCCCTACAGAATGCGAAGCCGAAACGGAAGATCGTCCGCAGGAGACGGACGACGAGGGCATTGAGCGGGACTCAAGCGATGCCGACGTGAATGAATTCTTGCAAAAAGGAAGCGATAGCTACGAGGATAAACCGATGTCGTGTTCATTGAAAAACGTTATGCAAGTAAGTCCGCGTTCTTACTCTCTTACGAAAACTAGAGGTGAGAGCTACGGTGGTGTAGTGGATAGGATCTCACTCATCTCACCTCTGGTGTTTCCATGCGATGTGTACACCGTAGCTTTGGTGGTTCGGAATCCACCTTAAATAGTAGGTCCTAGGCTGAACGATCTTAGCATTCGGTGTCAAAAATGAATTGAACAAAAAAAAAATGGAGAGTCCATGTACAAACCGAGGGATGAAAGCGACATTGTTTTGGGTAGGTATGTACGAGACATATGCAAAGCACCACCGAATACGCCGAAATGCATTACAAAGCTGTGATACATGCGATCGTGGCGGAGGCGCTGGAACTGTCGCAATTTTTGGAGACCGTCGCTGCCGAAAAGGTACACGCCAGCGAAAGGGACGGCAGTTCTGACGCCGATGGGAACAAATACAGCTCGTCGTCTTTGCAACACCTTGACGCCTTGGATTTTAACGACTGGGTGAGATACATTAGCTATCCCAATATGAGAAGAATGCGCGCGCAATTCGCGAACCGTGAGAATGCTGCTTCGTGTTCCCATTACCCAAGTTAGCTGATTAAAGTCAATAATGATTTCTTGTTTGAACTATAGCAATCTACGCCGTCCCTTAAGAGACGACCTTTTTTGTTCCGCAATTGATCCTTGTATCTTTATCGTTATAGACTGACGTTAGGATTTGGAGGGCTATACAAGTATGTTATCTATAAAAATTGCTTGCGCACATGCGTTTTTATAATTGACGTTACATTGATATCATGCATGCAGCATGGATAGAGATATTTTTAAATGCACGGTACCTAGAAAACATGTTTTCGCGTATCTCATGCGCTGTGATCGATCCACGGTCACAGTGAACACGTGCATGCAAAATTTCTGACAGATCTTATCGGTCTGTCTGATATAACCATTATATAAGACAAAAGGAAAATTATTAAACTTTATTACGTTGTAAAATTCTAAATATTTACCAAAACGATCGGTGTGTTTACCATTTTATCGTGGAAGATTAATTTCGAATGAAAAATGAAATACCAACACATTCTTAGGCACGGTTTTGGGTACAAGTAATACAAGAACTCAGAAGAGGGGTTAAGTTAAAGAAGGTGGAAGCTAACTTAGGGTCAAAAGGCACAACGCGTGGACGAGGGAAGGGGGCGGAGTTCGAGCTAACGCCGTACGAAATTCTGATGGACGATATTCGTGAAAAAAGATACCATCTCAGGAAAACGCCGTCTCCAACGCCACATTTAAAAAAAGACGCACATGCTATTATACTAGAGTTTATACGTAGCAGGCCGCCCCTGAGGAAGGTAATGTAACTTTCGTCATCGTTGAATTAATTTGCCTTTTATTGACAATCAATATATCTCGAAAACGAAATACGACACACAATGGTGAAAGTTGATATGATATATAACGAAGTCTTCTGGTATTGTATTGCATTCTCATACTTTCTTCATTAAACGGTAGGCTTCTATTTCTATGTAGGCGTCCGAAAGGCAATTACCTCCATTACAAAAAGAGAGCACACTGCGAGAATTACTGATGGAAAGTATAAAGAAACCACCAAATTTAAGGTCGTCGCGAAATCGGTACATTCCTAAGATCGAGAAAACTTCTCCGTATGGTAAGTCGACACTCATACACACGTATATGTACTTTTACACATATACATACATATATATATATATATATACTCTATCTGCTGAAAACAGAATTAAATCTGCACGTCAAAGTTTATTCGCTTTGTAAAATATATTTTAATCCATGTACAGATCTAATAAATCAATTTATTACTAGATTAAGTTGGCATTACCCCGTATGTACATCGATAAATGCACCTTTTATGTATCACTTTAAAAAATAATTATACTAACCAGATTTTATTTAATGGAAGGCTGATACTCGAATAAAGCTTATTAAGCGATTTATGTTACGTTATATCGTAAATTACAAATTTTGTATCATGAGCTTGAACTTCTGCCCGCATACATCATGCATACTCGTAAGTTTCTGTACACGTACATAAAGCACAAGCCTCGCAAGATGCATACGCAAACCTTTTTTCTTAATATACTCGCAGAACATTTTATTGATTTCTCATTTCTGACATAGAATAAAAATAAGAAAAACCTTAGTGATCGGAATGAAGTTCATCGCTACTTTTACGTACTTTACATTAAAGCATTGTGGTGTTGTTTGACAGTAGAAAAGCGTCTTTTCTTTTTCCATCGAAAAATGGGGCAGAGTGAAAAAGGACAGAGTGGAAGGACACAAAAGCATCGTATTCCGTTTGCGTGGTAATTATTTTTCAAGTATGTGCGACACTCGAGATCGCAATGACCGGGCATGCATACTATGCTGCGCTTTGCACACGTGTGTCTCCGCTCTCTTCTCCTGACACGAGCATACGCAAATGACGGGGGAGTAGTGGGGGGGACTAGCCATGCGCGGGCGCATGCGCGCGCAACCCCCGTCGGAGCTTGCACATCCCTCATCCCTTGCGCATATTTGCAAGCATCTCGGCCGTTCCACGCAGTGCGACCGGAGCAGTGGTAACCGTGTCTCGGCCCTTCCGAACGATATTTTTTTATCCGCACGACCGAGACCCTTTAGACCGAGAAAGCACGGTTAAAACGATCGTTTCACACCACGATCATACGACGATCGTCCACGTCGCCTCCTTCCGCGAAGCCCCCTTAGAACCTCACCCTCGAAAGCACGGGGTGACGTTCGGATCTTCCTGCTCGAACCCCGGATGACTCATTATTCGCCTCGTCAAGTGCATCGTACGGCTCTCGGTGGATGCACACGCGTAGACGGACCTGAATGAATCATGATCTTGCGGCGCTGGTGGTTAGTCGCACAAAGTGCTCCCGGACCGTGTACGATCAATAACCGAAAGCGCTGAAAGGGAGAGCTGACGTGGCTCGAAACGTCATCACAACACGCGCCCTGTATGTCGGTGTACGTGCGTACCGAACCACAGCCGATTGCCTCCGCTCTCCTCCCTCCGACCCGGTCAGCCACCTAGGCAGAGCGGCCGTAGAGAAGGAGCATTTCGACCGTGAGATCCGATCAACCGTCCAAGATCGAGTAGGTCAAGTGCGGCAGGAGGATAGGGACACTAACGAGCACGTGCACTTCATGTACAGTCTCTGCGGTGCATACGTCGGCGCTCACCGTGAAACTCCCGGGGGTGGATATCGGTCGGAGCATGTAAAGGTCGCGCGGATGAATGGCAAAGCGAGCGAGGATGCTGGCAAAGATGATCGCCGAGAGGTACCACGCGATGACGATAGAGAAAGGGCCGACGGAGTACGATCGATTTCTTGATTCCTAAGGCGAGGGGACTCCTGGCAGGGGATTTTAGGAGGACAGAGGACAGTAGACCGCGCTTTTTCGGACATCCATACCGCAAACTGCACCACTGTAAACACGCATAAGGGTCATAAGAGAGTAATAAGGGAGAAGAGGTCGAGGGTTGGAAAGAGGGAAAGTAATGTTACTGGCCGTAGGCGGTGAGTCCCGCATGATAGTCCTGGGCGAAGTACCGCCATCCCAGCCGGAGCAGGAACAGGAACCCGCGCAAGATGTGGCTGCACAGTGGTTGCAGACGGATCATCAGGCCGGTGCAACGAGCGCGTCGAGCGGCGCCGCGACAGGTGCACCGGCTGCAACTGGGAGGACCAGAGCGATTCCACCGGTGCCACAGCCGAGGCAGAGAATCGGCAAGCCTGATGTTAGGGTACAGGGAAACAGGAATCGTAAGTCGCGTAGAAGGCGCATTACGGTCACAGGTAATCATTCCATTCGTCATCTTTTCTGCGCCCAACGCAACGAGTATACCGAGAGGATACCGTGATTGTCGATGAAAGACGAGGGTTTTTCGTATGGGAAGAGTAGTGTTAGCGGAAGGTAGTGGGAAACGTGAGGTCGCGTCCACGAAAGGTGGTGGGTAGGTCTAGATGGATCTTCAAGAATTTCGCAGTAGTATCTTAGGAACTCTCATTTCTTCATACCCGGCATATCATACCGCACGTTCTCACACCTGCATTCTCACAATGGCCCCCGTGAAATCTCAAAGAGCCGTGCTTGTGTACCTCCAGGAGCCGTGAATCGGGGAGCGCCGCGGAAATATTATCGCGCCGAGTTCCCATACCGCGATTGTGCAGTCACCGTAATTTGATTCTCAGGAGTGGTCGATAGAATCTTTAATGCACAACCATGATAATTATAATTAACGACATGTAGTGGCTTCGTGCAAACGTGTACAGAAAAGCACAGAGCGTGCGTTGAATGCTTAATCCCACAACCAGTGCCCTTAAGGAATGTTGAAAAGATCATTCATCATTTTCACTGGTCATCGGTGTACATACATGCGCGGCGTATATAGGAATACGTCGTTTGGTTCGACTTTGTTCGTGGAAATTCCATTTTTAGATCAAAGCCATAGTAGCGTCGATGCCAAGGGCCACGAATCGCCATCGGCCCCAAAGCCTCCTCGAAGGGACTTGGATAGCACGAACACCACAACTGGACGTACTAGGAAATTAATACCCGTCGATTTCGACCTAAAGGTCCATATATTATTTGTAAAAAATATCAATATTATTTTGGACATTTAATATTTGTTCAATAAAACGTGCCTCCTATGAGAACATTGCGCGTATCAACATTCACGACTTGATTCCAAACAGCTCGACGCAGAAGACGATGACGATGATGATGATGAGGACTACAACGAAGATTACACCGTAACGAGATTCGAGGAGGAAGACGAGGCTTCTAATTACTGGCACTTGAAGGAAGATTACCCGTTTGCGGACAGGGACGGCATTAGAAATGGGCACAAATGTCACGACCACAGGGACGATGATGAAGCCGGTTCCGCAAATCCGTGGCGTAAAACCGGCGGTCTCCGCTTGACTAGGAACGAATATCATCGATTCTGCGATACTCAACTTGAATGTAAATATTAATTGGACATGGTACTCCTAATCTTCTCACTCCATAATTGAATGAAAGTAAATCAACAGTGAAAACTGCTCCTCAAGACCCCGGCATTTACTTTCATAAATATTACTTCCATTATTCGTTTATTTATTTATTACGATTTTACATACTTAAAGGTAATATCGAATTTAGCAAGGCATGCATTAAGCGCCTGCTTATTATTATCGGAAAAGGCTGCTATAGTATTCTCAATCAATCCAACCGGGGGTAGATACTTTCATAGTGATACCATTAGATAGAGGAGCGGTTAATGCTTTCGGAGCGAGGTCAATATCGGCTGCTCTTTAGAATTGCGATTGACCTTTCATATAGGGTTGTTTGAAATACTTTACTGGGTAAAGGTCAGAGAATAGTTCAACCCTTCTCTCATAACAGCTTCTTATAGGTACCGCTTTGGTATTGTACTCCACGTATGTGAATAATATATGAGCTGCTACAAAATTGTCAATATTTATATACAACGCATCGCGATATAATCATGTTTACTGTACAACTGATCGAAGCGAATGAATGCTTCGAAAAAATTATAATCGTTGATTTTGTTATCTAAAATCGTAATAATTTCGTAGCTTACGATCTGGCCACGCAGTGTCCTTCGAGAAGAGCTTCGGCGCGTAAACACGCGGCTAAGCGCAATTTACCTCCGACGACTCTGACCGGTACCACATCTCTTCCTCACTCGAGGCCTCAGAGTCGTCAGCACGTGGGTGTAACGGAATCAACACTGAGTCAAGGACCTAGTCCAAACATCAGCTTAAATCCAAGCCCAAGTTTGAGCCCGCAGCCGAGGGCAAGACAACCGCGTCGCTCGCACACAATCGCCGAGGGTAAAAATAGCGAGGACCAAAACGAAGAATGGCAGGAAGATAGTGGTCAGGTGAGAAAATTTTCTCGCGCTTCAAGTAAAACTTGAAAGGATAATATTCTGTAATAATTCAGTTTTTTACGCTAACGAGATTTACATTTTTTTAATTTCTATGAATGTCATTAGCATGAGTTCATGGAAATAAAAAAAACTATAGATCTCGCCAGCATTTAAATGTACGCGAAGATAATCGAAAAATGATTTCTTCGATACAGAAAGCCTCATTAGGTGACATGTTCCTGGACGAACGACTGTCGTTGACGTTAGAAGAAATAGTTCATATTCGGAGTGTGCTCACCAAAGCCGAATTGGAATCTCTGCCTGTGGAGGGCCGCGTGAAGGAGGACGTTGAAAAGCGTCGGGTTTGCTTCCTTTGCCTGAAAACCAGATTCGGACTGTTGGGACCATGGGGACAGCGTTGTCGGTTGTGCAAGAGGACCGTGTGCGTGAAATGCTATTCAAAGGTGAATAAAAAAATTCGACGTAAGACAATATTACGATTCTCGACAGCATTGAAAATGTAGATTACAAAGAAGACGTAAAGGAATATTGTTTAAAAGTTTTACAAATGTTCATTGGACCTTTTAGTTGGTTATTTCGCGAATATGAGATAGCAACATTTGCGAAGCGTACAAATGAGACCACGATCTACACCGATAACTTATGTCGGTCACGTATATCCCATGACTTTCCCCGAAACACGTATTATATGCTCCTATGACACCCAAGGGGTTAGTCCGTTTCCTAGTTCGCGCGTTTAATTTGAAATCGTGTTTTAGATGCGGATCCCGACAGAACACTTCGCACACGTGCCGGTGGTATTGCTGTCACCCGGCCTTCTATTGTCCCCCTCGACATCGGAGCCCGACACGGGCAGCAAGAATTCTTGGTTGCGAGGCAACGGTGCGGTGGGCTCTGCCCCTGCATCGCCAGCATCCAGACGCAAGGACTCCTCGTTAAGAAGCGGTACGCCCGCCTCGACACCCACGACCACACCTGTTTTAATACTCACGCCTACTTCGACGCCGCCGTCTCACGCGCGCCGTGATCCGGACAATACGTCGGACAAAAGGTATTCTAAGCTTTCGCAAAATCAATAGCGATAGCACAATGGCCTATAACGATAGTTTGCAAGGACAACGACATCACTTTTCCTACTCTAGATATTGGATGCATGAATTAATTCCCTGTCTCTACATGAAATCAATGATAACTCTGCTTTAGACTGAAATACCTTTGCGCTCTTTTGAACTATCCAACAGACGGTGTGAAGCGTCAATAAAGTTCTTGGAATAGAACCGTATCTTACTCCTCCGTGGCTGTAGATTTTCCATTCTTTCAACGACACCGATTTCATTTATAGTCCTTAGTACATACATGTATACTGTTTGATGGCTGTTCAGTATGCTTTTTTGTCTAAGAAGAGATCGTTTGAAAAATCGTCAGGTCTCGCTGGCATAAGATACAACGCGCGATCTTTTTAGCGTTATCTCGTTCCTACCTTTTATTTCGATATAATGACCTGACGAAAGCTGTACGTATTAATCTCTCCGCAGGAGTCTCAAGAGTGGCGGCAGTCCGGCCGCGGTACAGACGCCGAAAACATTCCCAACTTTCAGCGGTCAAAGTACGGAGCAACGATTGGCCGCGGAGCGATTGAGGGGCGTGGCCGTTGTAGTCTGTCACGACTGCCGGATCATGGTCATACAGATAATCAAAAGCTCAAGAACGACTCGCGCTACGATACGCAACAATGTAATTTCGCGGCTCACGTTGAACCTCTTGCCGGCATACGTTTGAAAATATTCGCCGACAGGATTCCGTGCGCGATGCGATTCAGCAGAACGAGAGGAAAACTTATGATCACGACGACGGGCGGATAAAGGCGGCTAAGAGATATCAGGCATGTAGATTAGATTCTTTCTCCTTATACAATGTCACTGCTGTTCTTCCAAAACTAGTTTCCGTTCGTCATTGATTGCCGCGGCGAATTGTCCGTTGGCCGGCAAAATGGCGATGGCACGAGACGTTATACGTATGTATGCTTAATAATGCCCCAGCGAACTTTCTTTTCGGAGCGTTTAAGCAAGACACCTTTTTGGACATTTGATCCTGGTGAATTGTTGCCGATCGATGTGACGGAGTATTATTCTGTTGAGTGCCGTTTATTTATTCGTTCCTTCTTCCTCGCGAAAAAAAACGGCCGAACAAGCAATACGATCCGAATTTCGAAGCGCCACTGCAGCACTAAAATTGCTTTGCCCATGCAACCGACGTGTATGGTTTATTATCAATCCTTTCGAATGGAATATGGTTAAATACATATCAGCCTTAATATTCTGATTTGAGATTCGATATTACCAGATGCTGGCGTTGCATGCCACGGATTTTATGATGCTCCAGTTGTGTGGTTGCCTAATCGTTGATAATATATCAATTTTACCGTAATGTTATACCTTTTGTGATCCGTCGATTATTCATTTAATTCACTATAATTTAACGATACCCTTGGAATAATGTTCATATTTCCAAATAACGATATAAGCGATCCTATACAAATAATGTTCCATGCAATGTTCATTATTAGCATAGAGTATAAAGTCTCTCCTGGTGTAAACAAATGTCTCATAATGGAATAGCAGTTCGGACAGGCCCTGTACTTTCTAAATTAATTATAACAGAGATATGACTAAAGAATACCATATAGGAAATATAGTACAGAGATACATATAGCTTTAAAATATGGCGGTTCATAAAAATGAATTACGATTATATAATCCCTGAGTTCGAAGCACAATTATTTTGTCAAAATTTCCGGATGTATCCACATCCGCTATAGCCTATGAACTGGCATTCAGGTTAAAAGTGAGTAGTTTAATAATGCATGTCAATTTAAGAAAAAAAAAAAAAAGTAACGCTAGAAGTATCGCTACTTTATTGCCAAAGACAGTATTCTGTTTGGTTCTGAACGTCGATAATCTTTTTGCGCTTTCTAATACAATGATAATTAACGTAATATTAATAATTATCAATAATGTTGCGAATGATAATGATTATTATACAAAATACTGCGAATAGTCTCGGTTTATAAAAATTGAGAATCATTAGCCCAACCCTACTTTGGGCAGAGACCTATATGTATAAACATGTATATGTTCCCTTTGCTCTTACATTGTTGTAATCATACAGCTATGACGTGCATGTTGAATCAAATTCCGTTAAAGGCATTACTATCAGGAGATCAGTGACAGAGTAAGAATGTTGAGGTGTTAAATGTAATCTACATATATGTGCCAGAACATCATTTTACAGCGGTGACAAGAACTAATGCGACAAACTCTACTTTGTAATGCAACAATAGTTTCAGTTGTCTAGCTGCAAATTTGTATCGATAAATATCAAGTACGTCAACAAAATTGCGCTGCTGCGTGCGATGCTAAAGGATTAAAATGAAAAATCAGAAGAAAATGTTAACAATAATTTTCATTGCCTAGAATGGTCATCAACTTTTGCAATGGAAATGATTATACCTTTCCCATTAATTTATACTTGCATTACCGAGATAGAGGCGGTCATTCGTACATCCTTTTATCGGATCGATCAGGAAGTCGACCAATCGTGAGCAGCTAAAAAATTCTTTCTTTACAAACGAACCTCGTTTGCCTGCTTGTTTTGCATCGATAGTCGCATATGCACAATTCTACGAGTCTAATTATTACTAGAGAAGTAGCATACGGCGAATTAAGTTTTATATGATATTTGTGATATGTCTATTAATTTATTATTTTGTGTACTTTTCACCTTGTTCGCGCAGTATGTCGGATAGTGAATTAAACTTGGGCATTCCTTTACAATTGTACATATTACTACATCGATATTTTATGAGCTGTATAAATGTATAGTACAATATCGTTAATTGATTTTCACATATTAATATTATTTTGAGTGATATTTATTTATATTGTTTTGTGCTTGCCAAGCGAAATGGTTTTTCTTTCTTCCTCTGCACATCGCGATTTTCGATCAATATCCCGGCGTGTGCAAATGTATGGTGATGGCTTTACGAATAGCCACACCTTTACGATATTTAGTACAATGAAACAGCCGATTGTTTATGCAGATTGTTGTTATAAGAAGGGAGATGTACAAAGAAAATTGATAGTGGTACAGAGTACAAAGAGGTTCCACGAGTCTGAATTGTACTGTGAGGAATACTCGATTGTTCTAGTACTAAATTGTATACGTAATGTCACTAAAGCTATAAATCTGTTAATATATGAAGAGCATCGTAAAAATGTATGAACGACGCATCATTTTGATTAAACCGAGTTTATTTATTTTTTTAGTGAGAGAAAACTACCCAAAATTTATCAGCGATAAATCAAAGCATATTATATACACAAGACGTATTGAACTAAGAATATGAATTATATCGTGAAGGCTTCGTTAAAATTCGTACCTGCAAAAAGAAATGCAGCCGAAAAGGATTGAATAAGTGGGAAAAACTTCTGTTACAGGCGCAATCGCCAAAAAAATTAAAAATATCCGGCGAAGACTAAATCAAATTGATTAGAATATTTTGTCACTCCTTATGTCTCTTGTATATGTATCGATTAATAATGATTAGCGATCTTGTTTTTATGACAGAAATGACCAAAATACATAATACTTTCCCCCATTACCTGAAGAATTATATTTCAACTAGTTTATAACTTTAAATATTAAGGGTAATATAGCATTTAGCTTTTTAATCAATTATAGCATACGCCGAAGAGCAACCATTGGTACGTGTTAGTCATTGTAGCATTGCTGATCCTAAGTGCAAAATTCCTCTAATATGCTGAGCAGGTATTAAATTACGCTCAGACCTTTAAGGTATCTTGAAGTAAATTCCATACAAGAACGAAGAAATTGCTGATAGCGGCAACCATATCGAATGTACGGTGAGTAACGGCTAAATGATCTTGTAATATTATAGAATATAAAAAATTTAACGCACGTTATGTACCTCATGTATAGAGTACACATATACACACATCGTTGATTAATTTTTTTTTTACTTTAAACGTGACATGATCGACACCTCGTAGTTGTATTAAAAAATGTTTTGTTTAATGCTTTTACGTCCTCTCTAATATGCAATAGTGTGAAGCCCAAATAGAGTTACGGATAAGGAAAAACCTGGGCATTTGTTAAAGCAAGAACTAGATAATACATACTTGATATTGTAGCAATACAGTATATAAAAATATATATATATCTTCTTTTCCATAATATTTACAATGCTTATTTTTATAAGCACTACTGCAGGTAAACATAAAAACTACTACAATGGTACAAATAAAGCATAATCTTAATATCCTAAAAAAAATGCGTGAGTTTCTGTTATCATCAGTGTTCTGTTGAAACAGAAATGAGTGAAATAAAAGAAAATAAGATATAAAATATTTCACCTTTATATAAATAAATCAATGACGGCCACTTAAATTTCAATTATCTCTAGTGTAAAGGTACTTCTTGCTGACATTAAGTCATCTTAATTTAAAAGCTTTACATGCTTATAGTATTAATTTTTTGAATATGTATATATATGGCACATGTTATTGCTCTTTTAAACATTACAGTCAAGGAATAAAACAAATGTGTGGGCATCCTAAATATATAATTTATACATACAATTAAGGCAACATCCTTCGGTTTGATAAACCACATTTGAGTTCATGCTATCAGTCTTATGATAGATCTTGCTTCGTAAACATGATGTACATAGATCCAATCAAATCCCTTCAAGAAAGGTATTTAACCACAGAACGACTACATTTAGGACGCATTAATACTAATTTATAAGCTAAATCGTAAAGTAATTTTCATATGTAATACTAACACATTAAAGATTTGCAATGAATTTATTAAAAGAATGAAACTTATATTCGAAAAAAATACAATATAGTGTAGCTAAGATTCCAGTGGGAAATATTATCACAGCCGTTGATTCTATTAGATGTGTTTACAAGAGACAAAATTACATGTGTAAAGTACTCAAGCTTCCGTCAAAAGTATGAATGAATACGAACACTATGAATTGAATGTACGCTTGCTGCTCATAAGCACAAGCATCGTATATGCGCAGAATATTCTATATTGAATATTGGTAAAATTAAAAAGTAATATACATGTCAGACAATAAAATATTTTATATACAGTAGTGTTGCAAAGAAGTATTTATCAATTTTAATTGTAATTGTTTTAGTATCCATGACATCTACCAGCATGTAATACAATAGAAAACATTTTTTTTTAACAAACTCGCAGGAAATAATAGGCAACCTGTCGCTTATTTTCTTAAGGCGAAAATTATTGTCTGACTTAACACTACTTTTTTATTCTGGTTTTCTTGAATATAGAATATTTTTGTGCATATACATAAATGACTATTGCTGTTTTTGATGTGTAATAAGTTAATGCTAATATGCAAATTTATCCTATCTTTTACTAAACAGCAGCTAAGCATCACTGAACCCTATGATCATTATGATTATTGCGTATCATTTTGGATATGAATTTCAATTGGTAAAAACTGAAGCAAAATTATCTATAATAGTCACGTAACATCAGTGATAGCTATCTGCAATACAGATGGATGACACATTCACACTGTTGATGCCACATACACTGTGCACATTAAAGGATTTTACACATTAAACCAATATGATTTTATTTACATTTGAGCGACAAATACACAATATTTTCTGTCAAATCGCAATAATACTAAGTATTCTTATCGGTGATAAGAAACAAGCGTTAATGTGTATCTGCTAACAACATGAACCGAACAAACGGGTGATATTATGCGATGAATATTCTTTGATATATGAAATATGAATCATGCTGCTTTACTTATGCAGATGCAGCAATTCTAACATGCAATTTATTTGCAGCTGCATAAGAATAGGACATAAATCATCTTGCACTTTATGAAATAATCTAGAGATGAAAATTACTATTCATAGGACTCAAAGTGAAAAATACTTAAGAAAATGAGCTTTTGAAAGGTGATCTATATACACAATGTAATGCTGATAATGGAACTCTGACTGGCTATTTGTGTTTTATTCCTCACTTTTGATGATTAACTCACACTAATGTGAAGCAAGTAACATACGCAATGCTGATAACGAAGTGGGACATAAAGCTAAATTACATAAACTACGCATTACTGTTTAATCAGTTTTGTCATTCTTGGCAATAGATTAATAATCTTAATCATCGTTATTCATATGAAAATTACATTCCTGTACAGGATGTTCTACGTTAAACAATTAAATGCGTATATATGTGTATGTGCATATATACATATACATACACATATATATACATATGCATATGTGTATATATTTTATGTTGCATACTAAAAATAAACCATCATGCTTTAAACGCTATTGAAAAAGGTGACAATGAGAGAGCGTGTAAGAATAACTTCTTATTCAACTTTGAGATCAACATGTACAGGAATATGCATTAATAATAAGAATAAACCTAAATTTACGTTAATAAATAAATAGCGAATACACATATTAAAGAGTGTGATGTTTAGTGGAAGACGGTATTAGAGTCTGACTGTAAGAGATTTAGCTTCTTTTTTAGATGAGAGTTACAAGGATACAGTTGTGATATTTCGTGTCAATAAAATATTTCGTACCTGGTTAATCCAAATCCTTAAGATGAATCAAATTAAAATTAATGACTTTACGCCCTTTGCGCAAGGTGAGTTATGTACACGAGAAAATAATTTGTATTCGTAATCGTCATTTAAAAATTGTAAAAGAACATGTCGTCGATTCAATCGTAGTAGAATATCTCATTAAATGTTTCTATGATAAAAATCAAATTCTTGCAAACAAAATACGCCATAGTAATAGAAAGATAATCATGCCTATGCTTATACCAATATAAGTAATAAAATCTGCGAAGTATGTACACATTAACATCTTGATTTTTGCAAGAAAACCGCTAAAAATTACGTACATAAATAAGTACCATTATACATGCTAACGCATAATCTTGTTTGCAAAAATAAGCGAATCGCCGATAAGAAATATATCGAATAGTATACCAATACACTATGTTGATCGAATACACAAAAAGTATTTTAATACTGAAATAGGATCACAGACAGTACACCGGCCGAAAATTCCAAATCCCAGCAACTGTATCCTTCAACACTCTCAGCTACGTAAAACACCGTTAACGCTAAAGTGCTGGACAGCAAACGATTGCTCGTCAATTACGTTGCTTGAGATATTTCGTAAGTTTATGCTTAAACACGTTTCGTAATTATTTCAATAAACGACGTGAGTAATATTCGACGTTTCACCATTGTGTTTGATACTCAGCACTCTCGTCGCACGGCTCTATATTTATACACAAATAACCGGTATATAATGATTAACGTATGAGGCATGTAGCGCAAATACGTTGAGGCCCAATGCAGTCATCGTGACAAAAGGCGCCACACTGTCGACAAATGACCATAGCACCTCGCATGTTACATTCGCACGGTGGCGGTGGATCACCGCCCATTATCATACCAGGTGCTCCGGGTTCGGCGCCGCCAGCACCTCTGCCGTCCGGACCTCTTGCCTTTAGTGTTACAGCCTGATGCGAACCCTCTCCTGCGCTTGCAGGTCTACCGCGTACTAAATGCACTCCTACACCCATCCCAGCAATTTGGGGGGGCAACGGTGGAGCGGATGATGCTCTTGGGGCACCATCCCCGACGCCTGTCCTTTGCACAAGTATATATTGCCCAAGCCCACTCGCCGTCGTGGATCCTAACTGCGCTACGGTATTGCTTTCTGGAACCTGAAAATGATTATACGATTAGACTTCACGTATTTTATTCACATCGCGATTCGAACGGCAACACTAACGGCGTATTTGGATGTTCAAATCGCTACTGTAAGTATTAAGGTACATGAGCAACGTATTTCTTTTATTTGGATGTTGGTAAATTGACTTATTATGTATTGCCTCGCCCTTTATACACACACACGGTCTTTAGAAGTATTTCGTGGCACTTAGAATAAAGCACATAAATACTTTCACCTGGTACGGATTTATCGCTATCATTGTCTCTGAAATTCGAAGTGGTAATATCGTTTCTAATATATTTAGAAACTCAAAACTAGTATAAAGAGTTATTTATTTAGGTACCTGTATGATACAGTGATCATCACAAGCCACCCGCAAGATTAGCACTGTACACACAGAAAAATATAAAATAGTATCGTACAGGATTGAGTTTCCACTTTCATGCGCATATTTAACGAAAATGTTAATTGGGAAAATTAAACGGAATAGCAAACGTAGAATATCCTTCAGCCCCATTAATTGATAATTACGTATAGAAAGAAGATACTACTACGTACTTCTGCTGAAGTAGCTTGACGTGCCGTGGCAAACACATGTCTTAGCATAACTGCTTGCGTTTTATTTTGAGTTTGTTTGCTAAGTTGCATTGCCTGTTGTGGCTTTTGAGTCTTCACAGTGGTTATGGTACGCCCACCAGATTTGTTAGTCGTAAATGCACCATCACCTCTCGCGAGCAAACTAGGCGGCGGTTTCAGGTGAGCTTTCAGCTGATCTCTGTTCGGAGAGCTTTGTATGACCTGTAATCACATCAGTGCTTTTTCCATTACCACAGTGAAATGGATTGTATTTGCATATAAATGTGTATCATGTTGTGCTATTTTACCGCTTGACAAATCTGGTAACTGCGTTCCAAATTGACTGCACCCGGAGGTTCCTTTGTGGTACTGCGCGATCTACCTCCACCTTGTTCTTTATTACTATTCCTAGAGCCTCTTTGATTGCCTTGATTCGTTGATCGTGAAGAACGTGACGAAACTGCCACGGTTGTGCCAGGATATGATTGTTGCTGTTGATGTATCGTTGCGACTACCTGACGTGATTGTGTGGGTGGAGAGGGCTGGTGTTGTATAACAATTGCACTCTGCGCACGATTCGGCGGCTGAACACCAATTGCGGTTGTTACATTGCTCTGCACTTGATTTTGAGTTACATTATTCCGAATGTTATTACGTGCATTATTATTCTGAGCATTTAACTGAACAACCTCTTCTTGTGTTCTCATTATATTAACTTGAGAATTTTGCTGTGTTTGAAGTTGAGCAGAAATTGTGGATGAATTGTTCAAAGATGGAGTCGTAGTTTGATCTGAGTGAAAACTGGTTTGCACAAATCTAATCGATTGCAATTGTGGAAATGCTATAATTGGAGGACTTTGGGACTGCAAGTTCTTCATTATGCAGCTTGTACCTGGTGTACCGATAGCAAGACCTTCAGATTGAAATGGTGTTCCTTGTACAACCGGGAGTTGGATGCAATTAACTGACTCTATATTAGCATCTGCATTGATAAATTGTTGTGAAGGATTTGTCGTATCGGTCGTTGTGGGTGTTTCCCCACATTCATCTTGTGTTGTCACAGTGATATTAGCGGCAACAGATCCATCGAGAGCGGCAGCTACTAGTGGCCAAGGAACTTGTAGCTCCTCTTGTGTCTTTACAAAGCGATAGGAGAATGAAAGTTTTTGTCAAGAAAGAACATTTATAATAAAAGAACATCCAAAAAGTGTACGAGCAATACATGTCCTAAAGATACAAAAAGTTATATATATAAATCTGATGTTGTGTACCTACCCTATTATTGTTATTGATATTGTTAACTGCGGGATCCACAGACCAACTGCATTCTAACATTTCTGAGCATACATAATTATTTGCATCACGTAGCGCCTCATCTTCATTTCCACCATTAACATCCTGTGGTTCTCTGCTGGTTTCTACTTGTCCGGAGACCACTTGCGTTTCAGTTTCTTCCGTATTATTTGTTCCTATTTCCATTCCCTCTAAAATGGGATAAATTATCTCTTCTGGACATCCTGAAATTTCTTCATATGCTTCACGCATTTCTCCTCTCACCTGAAATGACAATATGCATAAATTTAATACACTGATTATATGTTTCTCAAATTCATTGATTATGTAAATTATTACCAACCTCTAACTCATGAATACGCTGTAACGTCTCACTGTCAATTTCCATCCCTTCGGGTATTTGTGATTCTCCATCGGTCGGATTTTCATGCGATACCTGACTGGATTCATTTTGATTTTCACCAATGAGGCTAGAATCTTCCATAACGACTTCTGCTGTTCTAACTTGGTCGTGTGGCGGAGAAGTTTGAAGCATCGTTGTTGTTTCACAGTCTGTTATTTGATAAATCTGTTCATCGGATATTTGAGACAGTGGTTCTTTCGTTAATTGTGAGATTTGATCAATGGGCGTTTGTGATACGCATTCTCCTTGTAATTGAGAAATTGGTTCAACAGAAGTATGGGACACATGCTCTACTTGTTCGTTAGATCTTGGTGAGGAATGTTCTTCGGGTAATAAAATTATATCTTCTTCCGATACCTCTAAGATATGATTTTCCACAGATGGTAGATTTTTCTCATTTGAAGGTAAATGAAGTTCTTCTTCATATGCATTTGCGATAGTCTCTTGACACACTTGACTGACCATTTCATTATTTTCAACAACTTCTTTCTTTTCCTGAAAAGTGGCATTGTTATCCTCTTCATCTGGTCCTTCCTGATGCATTTGGGTATCTGCCAAAGTCTCCACTGAGTTTATCCCTATAGGATCCTCCAAATGTTTATCATCGATTAACTCATGAGTTGTATCATTATATTCAGAAGGTATTAAATCTTGTTGCATTGCTGCACTATCGTTTAAGTCATCAGAATTATTTGTGCTGGTTTCAATTTTACAACTATCATCTTCAACCTTCTCCTCAGTCATGATAATAGGGCAAGAAGTGTGTTCTGATACAGGTGTGTCTATGCTAGATTCTAAGCGAAGCCTTAAACTTGAGCGGGTTACGGCTCCACTAGATCTTGATTCTGCGATACAATGTAAACCCGATCTCAACTTAGGTTCTCGTTTTTCACCCCATATTGGTTCAAAGTGCTTGACCTTCCATGGATCCAATTTATTTTTATCACGCTCTGCTTCCATTTTAAGCCGTTGCTGATTTTCCGGCGTAAATTCTCCTTCCGCCAAGCGTTTACGCCATTCTAAACAAGCTCGGGCAAAAAACTCATTGTTTAAACCCGACGTAGCAGCATCCTAGAAGTAAGTTGTGTCAAGAATATTGTGATAAATGCATATATATAAACTTAAGCATAGCTTAAATATAAGTAAACAATGCTATATACCTGTCTATCTACAGCAGGTAAAAGCTGTGCAAGTTTTCTCTGATATAATGGTGGTAAGCCTTGAAACGTGTGCCTATTTAGAAGAGCCCGCAAACTTGTACTTGCTAAGATGCTTGCTGGTGATTCAAGATCTACAAGGCCAGCTTCTAATTGAGCAGTAGCGGATAATCTCTTTGTAGATCGTCTGCGTCCTGGTTTTAAACTAAATCCTGGCAAGCTGGCCAAAACCTCCCTCATCGTGGCAGCCGGTTCTTCCACTGCTATAACGATTTGTTTCAAGTAATACAACATTTATCTCTATCAGCATACAGTATGCGCAAGCACATCAAAGTATATGACGTAATTTTTATAATAATAATTTAAAATCATACAGGAATTGATATCTCATATCCGATGCTTTTTAAAAGACTCCTATATGTATAATTTATATTATGACATGGTAATTACCAGTAGTAATATGCTGTACATTATTAACCGGCGATGGCGGATCATTTGGGGGAGGTGGAGGTAATGGTTTAACAACGATCCTTGGTAGAGTACGAGAATTGCCAGCCGCTATAGTAGTATTTTTCCTACGCCGCTTAGCCTGCTGTCGTAACGCATGTTTGATGACTTTCTTGCTGTGCACCATGCTAGAATAGCCGGAGCAACCTGGACTAGTTTCACACCCTTCACCTTTGGCAAGTTCTACATCTGTGTCCATGACAGTACCTATACTTTTGACATTGTTGTACAAAATGCCGGGAAGTTAAGCGTAAACTTGCTGTACCGTCCAATCGTATTATACACAGATCGTCCGACAGTTCATTTCATTTTCGTAAAACAACCTTTACGTCTGTCTCCTATACAAGATATAAACATTCCTCAGAAACAGCACCTTGGCGACATTCTTTGTGAGCGATCAAAGAAGATCGTAAGATATTATCGAAAGGTTTCCTGATTCATCTTTTTTCGAGAATTTCAAGTACACGAAAATTTGTCAAATAATTGGTATTCACGTTCCTCTTAATCTACGGGCAAAGTGCCTTTCGGAAAAACTCGCAATGTTCCGCTTCTTTCGGCCATATTGTATTTACATATTTATTTCATGAAAGCGCCATCAATATAGAGCGCTTTCTAATTTCGTACATACACTCGGTACGTCTCTATATTAATTTGGATATTTTTTATCGTTTACTTAGATATTGTGAGTAATCATTTGAGGACGAAACACTTTCTTACAATTACATCTAATGAAGGCTACCGCTCAAATGTTTTACTAATTATATATGTATATATGTACAAGCTTGCATTATATATAATTAACGAGATATATCGTAATCAGGATATATATCTCTAAAAGATTGTTCTATGTTTTTGAATTAGAATAAACTTTGCAAAATATCGAATACAGTTCGATAGTGCACGTATAGTGTCAAGTCAGACACTATTGCATAGTAATGCAGAGAAGTTTGATTGGACGAGTTGATACTATTCGGCTTTCTGATTGGCTGTGACGAAATAGCAAAATGGTAAATCAAGAACACTGCGTATATACATGCAGCATTGCAACGCTGTTCAAATCTATAAAAATACTCTTTTCCGTTTATGTATGCAACATAATTTCTGCATTAATTTTTATTTTTATGAAATATAAAAATGAGATAGAAGTCTTTTGAAGCTTTGCCGACGTAGAGGTATTTCTTATATACAAAACCAACTTACATTTGTACGCACTATTGTATATCACACTCCTATATAACAATCCATCGAATTTTTTATTGAAAGTTTACGAAGTTTTTTAGTTCCTGTTTTAGCTTTGGCGGCAGCAAGATCGTACATGATCCATGCGTGTTTAACAGATAAATAATACGTCAGGAGAAAAGAATGGGGAACGGCGGAATACTATTATTCGTATCACTATGATCAATACATTTTATACTATTTTGTACGCGAATTAAACGTGTAAAATAGACTTAAGGATTTTTTTCTTGTAATTGCTCCTCTACATTTCCCGCCAACATGGCAAATATGGCGGCGCTCGTGTCGTTTCCCGCCAAGGCTTCTCGGAGTTCTCGTATGGCGCACCTTAGTCGTGTAACGGTGTAAGTTATTCGTGTTTTCCTGTGATTTTCCTTAAGTTTTCCGACGAAAATGGGGCAGTCGGACGATATTGAGGATTCTACTTATAGTAGACATCAAGATTTGTGTCAAAAATTGAATATGGACGCAACCGCTGCCTCCGAAGCTTGGAAGTCTTACGAGACCATTCGGCAAAATTACACTCTTGAGGTACTCTTTAAAACATACATTAATTTTACTAGTTAACAGGATTTTATTTTTTACATGTAATTTAACATGTATGATATAATTCTTCGTGCGATTAACACAACAGAAGGTTTTTTCTAATACATCCCCGAACAATTAGAACAAATGACTTTTGCGCACTTATTCAACATTGTATTTGCTACTTGTTTTCAGTGTATTTGCCGTGAATTGTATTTTGAAATTAGTCCGGCAATTCAGTGTTCAAGAGCACAAAAACATTTCAAATAATTTTCTACTGATAAAAGATTTAGTGTGGTATGGTTTTAGTATTTATATATATGGTTTAAACAAAATTGATATATTTTTTTAATTCCAATTTCTTCACACGTTTATGGAAATTGTATTTCATTCATCACCTGAATTTATATCCTTTTTTGTTGGCCCTACTTCTATAATGTTAATTACCCATGTAGTTTTTAATCTAATTTTTTTAATATCTTTGATGCAATTAAAAATATATTTATATTTATATTAATTTCGTATATGATCTGTTTTAGGGTGATCAGTTACATTGGATAGGATGTGCATTGTATGTTGCATGTCGTAAATCTTCTATTCCCACTGTGGGAAGAACAGGCACTAATGTAGAAGGCAATTGTGTATCATTGACACGTCTTTTACAACTATGTAATTTGCCACTAATACAATTTTTTGCAAAAAGTAAATCTTGGGCAGATATGGCAAATATGCCACAGGACTTTCGCTCAAAGATTCAGAAGCTTGAGGGAAACTTCTCAGTGTCTATGGTTATCTTCAAAAAATATCAACCAATTTTTACGGATATATTTAAAGATCCAGTAGAGGATATCTCACGACCACCTAGATCAAGACGGCATAAAGCAGTACCTTGCACACCAGCAAGAGTATTTGAATTTTGTTGGACATTGTTCATTTGTATAAAGGGGGCATTTCCTGATATTTCTGATGATTTGGTCAATTCTTATCATCTACTTTTAGTTTGTTGTGATCTCATATATAGCAATGCTTTGTTAGCTAACAGAAAAGATCTTCTTAATCCTAACTTTCCTGGTGAGTATACAGATTTTGTTCTTCAAATGATTTATATTATGTATGTCTGGAAATTAAAAAAAAATTTTTTACATTGATAGGTTTACCAGCAAATTTTAATGATGAAAATTACATACCACCTCAAACTGCAAATTGTATCATTAATCTACTTTGTGAGCGACATGAGGCTATTTCAGTAGAAGCCAAAGTTATTAAAGAATATTACTTAAAGAATCATATAAATAAGTTATTTAATGAAAGAGTTCTACGTGGGGATCAGTCAAATTTTTCTGGAATTCTAGAGGCATTAAATTTTGATGGCAATAGTAAAGCCATTAACAAAGCGTATGAGCAACATGTACTAAGTGTCGGAGATTTTGATGAAAGGATTTTCTTAGGTAAACATTTTTTTATCAGGCAATATTTAGATATGCATTGCTTAACATAAGAGTACTACATATATGTCCATTGCAATAGCTAAACTATTTAATAATGCTTAGTCTGCATGCACACATGCTTTTCTGCATTTCATCTTGCTTTAATAGACCTTTATACCTAGTTCCAAATAGAAATTGTAGTGCATTTCTATGATTCTTAATCATTCTAATAACAATAGAATCTGCCATTGTATTTTTATCCAAACTTTTTTATACCCAAGGTCTGTAGATTTTTTATGCTTTTAGATGTTCCTTTTTTTTCTGTCTGAAAACAGAGAAGTGTGCCTAACAGTTTTTATTTTGTTTCTTAATCACTTTCATTTCTTGCTGCTAACCGATATATGTCTGCTTTGCCTTGGCTATAATTTGCAGCTGAGTGGAGGAGAGTGAGACTGAATGGAATATCAAGTTTGGAAATAGTTGGAGGAGATATTGCTTATCATGCTAAATTATCAAAACATGTTAGTATGAAAGGTAGGTTTACGTGTATAGTTAACATAGCATTTATTTTAAGTATAAACATATTAGGTAAAAACAGATTTACACACCAATATACTTAAAAATAATAATTGCTCTACAGAATTTTAAACATGCATTTTGTTTCAGGCCATGATGCTAGTGATAATATTGGATCTCCTACGCAGATGATGAATGTTGGCGATCTTCATGAGCAGTTTCAGGCAAAACGAGAGCAGTGTGGCGCAGTAAGTCTAAATACAAATAAATTGAATGTAAATTATTACATTTACTTATATTGATGTCTATACTTGAATAGCAGTTACAACACTTGGCACCTCCTACTCCCTTGACTGGACGCAAATATCTTAGGACAAAAGATATTTCCAATGTGACACCAGTATCCACTGCGACCCAGAGTGTGATTAGATTGCAAGCTATGTTAGCTGGTCAATCCTCTCCGAGTGATAGCCTATTACAGATGCTAAACAGTTGTTCGCAAGATGTGCAGTCGTTGATAGAAGCAAAAGTTAAAGAAATTGGTGAACAATTTTGTGCAAATTACAATAGAAGCACAAATGCCACAGAAGGATCTACTCCAGATTTTGGAAAAAAACGTCTATATCTGGGAGAAAGACTCTTCTACAAATTATTAGAAATGATTTTAAACGATGAAAAGCGGAAAAAACCAAATTATGATATAACAGTAAGTTGAATTAAAATGTTAGTTTGCACTGTTGTTGATGCTCAAAGATGCATCTAGTCTTTTACATTTTTCAGAATCTGCTGACAAAAGAGATTTTCATTCAGTGTCTCTTTGCTTGTTGCCTGGAAATAGTCATTTATTCTTATAAGAGTAACGACAAAGTATTTCCATGGATTCTGCATGCATTAAATTTAGAAGCCTATTACTTCTATAAGGTCATAGAAATTATTGTTAGAGCAGAAGATGAATTATCTCGTGATGTTGTAAAGCATCTGAATGAAATTGAGGAAAAGATATTAGAATCATTAGCTTGGAGAAGCGATAGTCCCTTGTGGCCAGTAATTCAGTCTACTCCAGAAGGTGTTCCAAGTTGTGAGGAAGCTTCTCTGCCAGGGACCTTAGAAACGATTGATCCAAATACCCCTGGGCAACCAGTACTGCGGAGAATTGCTCTGGATCGTGGTACTCATCATGATGTACAACAGAGTCCAATTTCTTCTGCATCAGAAAGGTTAACAATTTAGTTTTTAATCATCAATTTTAATTTGTGATTTGGTTCAGAATTTTTTTATGATAAAGGTAACTCACTCTTGATGATTGTAAAATTTTGTTATTGATTTGAGTCGCTCCGTAGGTTTCAGTCACCTGTTGCAGCATCCGGTATAGCCAAGAAGCGTTTATTTCCCGACACTAGAATTAGCGGTCAGAGCGTGTTACGAGTCCAAATAACGGTGCCAGTTACGATAACTGTTCCCAGAACGTCGAGCATGCAAACAACGAGTTCTCCAATACAAGGAGCATCGAGCAATAGAGAATTGGCAAAACCGAAAAGGACTGGTTCTGTGGCATTATTTTTTAGAAAGTTCTATTACCTCGCATGCGAACGTATGCGTGATTTATGTGCCTCCTTAGAAATAACAGATGACGATTCGAAAAAGAAGATATGGACGATCTTCGAGTACTCCGTAAAAGAGCGCACCGAGTTAATGAAGGATCGGCATCTCGATCAAATTTTGATGTGTGCAATTTACGTCGTGTGCAAATTGGCGAAGATGGAAAAGAATTCCTTCACGGAAATTATGAGATGTTACAGACTGCAGCCGCAGGCTGAATCGCACATATATAGGTCAGTACTTATCGGGAAGACGCCATTGAACAGCGAGTCAAAGGCAGCAAACGAAGTGTCTGTCTCGAAGGAGGTATCGAACGAAAAGGAGAGCAACGTTGCACCACCAACACCGACAAATATGGCTGGTACCTCGCAGACCTTTGGCGGGGAAACACGTGGAGATCTTATCAAATTTTATAACACAGTGTATGTGCCTCAAGTGAAGGAAGTTGCTAACAAATTGGGATTAGCCAGGGGTAGTATCATGAATTTGTCGTTGAGTCCTTTACCAAAGGGAAAACCACCTGCGAGTTCTCCGGTGAGGCGTGTAACCAGTAGTATCATGACGCGTACTCTCGATCCAAAAGCTATTTCTGCTTCGCCCGCTCCACAGCTCAGTTACTGCTTTAGCCGGAGTCCAGCTAAGGTAAGACGATAAAAACTATAAGGATGGAAGTCAGTTTTTTACTTTGATTATAATAATATTTTCATCGACAACTTACATTTATATTGTTATTTTAATTGTTCCCCCCATCAGCACCTGGAGGCTATCAACAAGATGATGATTTCTGTCGATCCGAAAAAATCTGTCGGGAAACGATTATTAGCGGATGACACTGATGTAGAAATGTCAGAGGGCCCGTCACCTATTAAAAAGACAACAGCATTTGTGGCCAGAAAATTGGAGAACATCATCGGAGAACGCCGTACGCAAAATCAGTAAAACAGGAATCAAAGTCTCACACAGGCTATGGTAAATTAAAAGTTTGGAGAATGCTTTTTTTTATGCCGAGAACACAAATATCGAAAGAGCCAAATCCTAGGGGAAACAGGATTAGAGTGGAATTTCTTATTTCATGGCTGTGTGGCTTAAACTGAATAAAATATTTGCTTCTCAGGTACGATAATTCTAGAACAAATGGAAGCTCTTACATATAATTCGCTTTGTGCAAGGGTATACATTTGTCATTCTCGTGTAAAGCCAGAGTTTTATTTCCAGTATTTTTAATGGTCTGTAAATTGTTGGTGCTGTATAGGATGGTAATAATTTCGTTTATTTGTACGAGATAATCTCGTGGCATAGGGTGACAAACGGCCGTAAGTGCGATGTTTTTCGAGATTCGTTGTGGCTATGATACTTTTTACTTTATTTTTTTATGCAACGCGCAAGAGGACCAAAACTCACTTTTTGATTCTGATTTATAATATTGCAAATTATGTATCGATCTATTTACAGTGTATAGCTTTGTCATTACGTACATGTGAAATATACTTCTCTTATAAACAGGTTATACATAGCATTCAGACTGCATTTACACGCATCAATGCTTGAATTAAGTAAAATTTATTTTTGCACAAATATTGTAGTATACATGAAGCATTCTTAAAATCGGATTAGAGTTGTACTCTATTCTTAAATCGAAATTGAAAGGTCATCGGTGAGATAAAAAGACTTTGTCAGCAAAATTCACATTCGTATTCACGCTTCAAGAGTTTTAAACATTACAGTGATAATGTTGTGGTATAATTTTATGTCATTATTATTTTACTGGAAATAATTCTGTCTTTTACCAATGCTAGTGATTGCTGATGGTTTACTTGAGTTATATGCTATCCTTATGGATGCAGGCATATATGATAAACCTGAAACGAAAGGAGTTACGACCATAGGTGGTAAATGGCTTTATTTTACCAGTAGATCTAATCATGCAGCGAGTAAAGTAATAAGTACTCAAGGCATGCAAGCACGATTTGGGTGATATTCAATTAAATTTACATTTTTAGGCACGAGTTTCAAGAAAAATTAGCTGATTGAAAAATAAAAAGCAACAATTAATACTAACTAATATACTATATTTTGGAGCGTAATAAGTTATTTACATGTTTTGAGATTTAGTTCATTCGTAAACTACAACTCCAGATTAAATTTTAAGTATCTAGATATAAGCGTTTCCAAAATTGACATTTTGATCTCATTAATCTGTCTTTTATTACCAAACATTGTCTATAAAATACAATTTATAAGATGATACGAGTATAATATTATAGCAATCTTTAACGTAATTTCGGGAACCTTGTGATTTATAACTTAATACTAATTTTATGTTATGTTATATGAAGGAAGGTGGTGAAATTTATCGATCTTTGAAAGTAATCATGTACAGATATATCTATATCATGATTCATTGTCTATCAGTCCCAATAGGTTTGTTAAATTGTGTATTTACAAAGTTCTACAAGTCACTAATTGACGAAAAGTAATTTCTTGAGACTTAGCTTCTTGTTGCAGAATTTTTACAACAATTATGGCAGTTTCCCCTTACCCAATATTTTAGGTAAAAAATATGTAAAAAGTTTTATTGGCATATAATAATTATTATTAATAGTTTATATGTACATAGTATTGTAATTCGAAACTAAAATAAGGAATAAAACTTAGAAATTTTATATCTGACCGACCTGTTGTTCCTTTATGTGATATAATTTTACATGTGTTTGATGTACATGCATATATATACTCATGACAGATAATGTAGCATGAGATTTATCATATGGTAACGTAGATCGGTGTGGAACAACTTTACTTTAAAATCCCTAGAGGCTGTATTATGAAACAACATTGTTGATAGCATATTTGTGTTACAAAATAAAGGCAAAAGAATTTACGGTAGCCAAGTTTATCACAAATATATTTGGTGATAAGTATATATTTGTATCTTTAATTATTCGACAAAAAGGAATAGAAATCATGGAGACAGATATAACCTGTACAACAGTCACATAACCAAGTAGCACTGCAACTTTCCACCGATCTTGTGATATACTGTAAAACAATTATAAGTAAAATAAACAAAAAATGCAACCTAACAGTGTGCCAGTTTTACGTTACTGTATATATAGGTGCTTTAATACAAGTTGTATAAATTACAAGCAGCGATCATTGAAGCAAAGTAAATTTCTGAAGAAAATCTTAATTGGTAGTCACTCAAAAAAGCAATATAATCAGGATAATCATGAACCGTTCACACTTTTGTCTTCGAAATCTGTCCAAGGGACACGCCGAATGGCAATGTTAAATAAACTTTTTATGGAGCACATAACTGACTTTATAGCAGCGGGTGAAGTTGCTCTTCCAGGCGGGGACATTGAAATATCTCATGTAAAGATAACTGCAGATTATAATACAGTCAATGTATTTTGGGTGGATTCGAATATTCACGACATAACTCAGAGGTCTAAAACTGACGAAATGTTGCAACAATGTGCAAAATATTTAAGATACGAGTTATCACAGCTTCGTTTAATGGGCACTGTACCTCCTATTCAGTTTGTGAGAAATAAGTTCATCAATATCGCATTGCAAGTTGAGGAAAGATTGAAAGTGGCTGACTTCGGCGAAGACTATATTCCTTCATCTTATCCATGGGAAGAAAAAAAGGTTGTTATGTATAATGATCTCAAAGCTGAAAACATTAATGATACGAAAACAGATTCTACGGAGAACATAGATGATTTATGCTATATGACGTTGCCAATCATGCGAAATGATGTATTGGGATTGGATCACCATAGAATAATGTCAAAGGTACGTATCAATATGATATTACCTGATAGTTAATAACAAATCTTTCTCAATTACAGATTAAAATTTTGACGGAAAAAGCACAAAAGTCATCTATGAAATCTACGTTGAAACGTATGCCTCATTTAGATACTCAGTGTAATACAAATTCAATTTCACATGTAGATGTTATGACTGAAAAGCAACGGCGAGAATTATTTACAAAGTTTCTAAGTAAAAGGCGAAGAGAATTAAGACTTAAAAACAGAAACAAAAATAATGAGACTTTATATAATCTAGATATGGAAGAATGTAACACGGATAATGATACATATGATGAATATAATGATCCTGATGTTTATGATGATTATGAAGATTATAAGGATAATGCATAATTTAACAAAGTATATATATGATTTCTTATTGATTTCTTTATTACGTCATATAAATATAATACTTAAGTCGATTATTCCATAAACTTTACACATATAATAAATTAAGTGTTTACAGTAGTGCATTATGTAATATACATGGTTTACAGTCATAATATAGAGAAAACTAGATTAACATTTTTATAACAGAAGCATCTTTTGCTTAATTGTATACTGTTCTATTTTGATTATCTTACAGCTGTACACAATGTACAATTTTTTATCTAAATTTGATGTGCAATGTTACTATTTTACACACTGTATTCATGCAAAACCTTGATTCCTTCATTTTGTCCAGGTTTATTTGATCTAAACTATACATTCTATATATTAAACAAGGCAAGATGAATTCTCACATAACAGTTTCTCTTTGTTATAGTGTCATTTATAATGACCAAACAAGCTAAAATATGATCTGGATAAATAGTTTAACAAATTACTTAAATTCCAGTATAAATACAAAATACAAAAATATGCAGAACATTGAACTATCAATCTTATAGCAAGAACTATAGTTTTACGATCATCAATAATAAATTTCAGAATAACTGTTACGTTATGCATTAGGAACCAGGTTGCATAATATTTGTCAGTCCATGTACAGGTATCCTTTATGATACACATTACAAAATGTACACATTATGCAGCAATTCGCGCTGCATTTTGTGGATAAAGAAATTTTCTCATGAGAAAATTGTAGACTAAACTTCAACTAGATCTTGGCCTTTGTGTGTCCAAGTCTTTTTCTTCTACATTTTTTTCCTCAAGTGCAGAATCTGCAAAGGTCAGAGCAAGCTGCTGCTCGTTTACAAGTTTTGCATTTGTGCGAATGTCTAAAGCTGTTAGTTTGGGTGACATATCACTCAAAGCACATGCTTCTAATACGTATTTATTAAATATTTCACTTTTATCCGCATAAACATGATGACCTGCGCCTGTTATCACCTGTAGGAGTTTGACATTTGATGAATATATTTATATCATATAGGCATAAAATTACAATTAATGAAGAATGGATGAAATGTTTTACCTGAACATTGACATAGGATGACAACCTGGACTGTTTAATTGTCTCACCAGCTGAGTTATCAACCCATGAACGGCTACCGTATAACAGAGTTATTGGTATTTCCGGATCTAATTTATCCATTCGTTTTACAATAGGATTCTTGGCCCACCCAAAACCTTGCATCATAGCATGAAATGCGCTTTCACCTCTATTTGTGAATTAGAATATTTAAAGATGAAGATTTTGTCCAAATGTATACATATCTCATAAACTTTTACTTTTAATACTTACGATGGTGTTTGTACATTACACTGGTGTATGTATTGTGATATAACACTTGTATCGTCTTTCAATATTGGTGCAAACTTCTTTACTATATCTGGTCTTGTCTTTTCAATCAGCCACTGACCTGAAATGTAAAACGTAAAAAAATACAAATGATAAAATACGTAGGAACCATACGTGAATAATTTCAGATAGCTACTAACCAAATGGTCCAGCGACTCTCACAGCCCATAGAGGATTCAATGGCTGTATTACATAGGCAATAGCTTTGACCCACAATGGTACATATATTTTAGATGCTGCATCTGTTGGTCTTTCTGGAAAGCCCCAGGGATCTGCGAGGATAAGGTGTTTAACTCTTTCAGGATATTGGATTGTATAAGATGCCGCAAGAAAGCCACCCATTGAATGGCCGAGTAACACAAAGTTCTCTAGTTGCATTTCTCTTCTCCATTCTTCTACGGAGCGAACTAATTGATCCTCAGCTTCCTGTGCTTCACTGCTGAAAACTGGGCGGCTGCTTCGTCCAAAACCTGTACAAAACATAAATTAATATTGTTACAGATTTTGACAAAAAGTCAAGTTAACATAATTGTATCAATGATCTTTGTGAATACCGAGCAAGATGATTTCAATATTGTATAGGCTTGTAGATCTATTTCCAGTTATCTATCTTTGTCCCTTTAAAGATTTTCTTATTTGCGAAAAAATCCTATTTATTTCAGTCCAGTCTCTGGCTTATGCAGTTTTCAAAGAAAAAAAAAATAATATCTTTAACTACAAATACGAAATATATCTAGGATTGAAAGGTCACATATAATATTCTATTTATAATATTGGAAATGAGCATAGTAAGGTATATAATTGCCATTTCAGTGTCAATAACTTGCGACACAATGATATTATATATATGGTGCTTGAATCCAAAGTTCAATCTGTTGCTGATACATTTGTGAGTCATGTGCAGAAGTGGAAAAATATAGTCACAGTAAGACATGCAGCACAATAAAATTCTCTGTATGCTGATGCAATAATATTGTAAAAACGAAAATATCGGATTGGAATGAAAGTCATAAAATGTTGATAAAAAATATATGATATTAAATCTAAGTTAATAGCACATAGCCATTTACCTAATAAGTCAATAGCGTACACTGGTCTTTGAGACGCCAGGGCATCAAGATTTAAACACCATAATGCTACTCCTGCACCTAGACCATGTAATAGAACAATCGGCGTTTTTTGGGATTCTTCATTTAAAGAAATAGTCCAAATTTTGTCTGCTGTGCTTACTACTGGCCCAATATCTACATACCATCCACGATATGCCGTTTTTAGGCCTGTAAAAAAATATGTTCCATAAACTTTCTTTGTATACAAAAAATCCAAATGTACAGATTTTAATAATGTAATTCTTATATAATTTACACGAGAGAATTTTCTTCTCTGCAGCCCGCAACATAGTGCTGGATGAGACAGACCAACTAATCCAGCTCCATATCCAGCTGCTGAAAGGATAAGTATATTTTTAGCCATATTGTAATACAATAATTTATAAACTATTTTGTAATAAATATTAAATTTTTAAGAATGAAATTTGTCAAAGAAAAGATTCTCATAATATAGGATATGTATGAAAATATAGTATAATCGTAATTTTACTATGAAATATCTTTCCATTGATAAACGACAAAACAAATATGCTATTTCGCGTATAGAATATAAAATATTTTTTTGTAATACAGGAACAATGTGTAATTGAGAAGTTGTAGACATTAGTGTGATACATTTTATCAATATACTTTACACCATTTTTTGCGTAAGTTATCGCTGGCTTATGTAGTATGAATCATAACTACGTATATCCTTAAGATGTAAAGAAAAAAAGTTTTAAAGTAACTGAGGCATCAAGTACTAGCAGACGGAAAATGGTAAAAAACAGGTTACCTCAAAGCGACTTAAATGTATGTTGCATGCAAGATTACTAGTTTGCAGTCCTACTTTGATATTATTACGTAAATGAAACTAGTTTCATCAAATGACCTTGATATATAAACAAACCACATCACCAATTCGTTAAGTTTCCTAATCGTGTCTTCTCCGAGGATGCATTTGAAATAAATTCGCGATATCGTCGTATGTTTTTTTGGGGCTGTCACTTTGCAATCCCGCCGATTTCTTCCCTCAAATCGGCGCAGGCCGGTGGACCGTCAAAAATCATGACACAGAGCGTCATCGTTCCAAAATGACGTAATTTTAAAATAAATGCGCACATAATTTTGTCAGTCACGTGTACGCGTGAAGAGATGCGGCATGACGTCGAAAAAAAACATGAGAAATGCAGTCGGCATTTCATGTTTGACAGGTCCACCAGGTAGATCGTAGGATAGTTCATGCTTACCCCTTTGACTTCACTATCTCATTATTATCTGCCATGAGATCCGTAGTCTTGTTTCAGCCGTCACTCTCAACGATTCCTTTGTTGGATATACGGAAAAACAGTTTATCGACGTCCACGATTCTATTATCTAGTCGGACTGCTTCGACTGTTGTCTGCTGAAAATGTGGAAGGGTGGGAGGATCAGCTGATATCGTATTAGAGAAGTAGATTGCCATTCTACGTTACCCGCGAAATAGGAATATTTACTTCAGCTCACAGATTTTCCCTCGTTGCTCGTCCACCGTCGACGTGACTCTATTTAAGCTCCTTCCTGTATCTCACGAGAAAGAAGTACGGAGCGTTATCCGGCGCAGTCAGTGCTCCAAAAGCGGGGTACTGCCGAGTGACATAACCTACCAGCGAATCGTGCCGTTAAATAAGTTCTTTTAAGTCAAACGTCAGTTGTTTTTTCCAATAGAATAAATGTCGATCGAATCCTATCAATCCTTCCTCGGGCTTTGCAACAAATGCTGTTATTTTGTTTCACCAAACACGCGTATGTCCGTCATGCAAACCCCGCCTTTTCGAGGATTATGGCAAGGGTAATTGAGATCTCTCCGTAATAGATGGAACTTCTAACGCTGCTGGTAGTCGACGATAATGTTGCTTCCGGATGTTTGTAAAACGGTGACGGAGAAAATCAATGAAAACGACTTAGCACGCGTCTCGACAGGATTCGCGAATTAGACTGACACGTGGCCCGTTAGACGCAGCTTTCTACCGATGCCCGAATCTTTATCTACGATTAATTAGGTTTTTCGGTTATATCTACATCGTGCTCGTATCTGGGCGTTTAGGATATCTTCCGACGACAAGATTATGTCGCGGTACGATAATAAATTTGTCATTCGTCATCGACATGGCTCGAGTTCAAGGGTCGCGTCTTTGCATATTGATAAAAAGAAAACACTGATAATTAAATGCGGCGAAAGCGTTATCGAGGATTAATCGCAGTACGTCACTTCGACGTTCTTTTAAATGTCTCCTGGATGCGATATCGGTACAGAACCTTGCCTTGTATCCATTTTCTGTTAACCCCAGCATGTAGGGGTTATTCGATTACATTTGGGAAGCATTGTGTTCGTTGATTCGCATACCACGCCCAACCTGCGTTTCGCGTATTTATCTTTATTTACACGACAGGGAGTACTAAGATGTATCTCTAAAATACATATACTCACACAACGTCTACAATTTTAAGTGATATCGATCACTTAGAGTTATTAAGAGGATTTTATATAATTATTATTTAATATTAAATACCTCACATGCAGATATCGTATTAATGTATCTATTAAAGGGATAGTATCACGATAAATGATTATAAATTGTCACGTGATAAAGGCCAAATAATCGAAAAAAATGATGGTCGAAGAACAGTGGCCTTTAACCTAGGCCAGGCTCCTCCCACTCGAAAGCACCTCGAGCCGTGCTGGCAGTATACGATAGAAAAATCGATACAGCCTGAGTTAAGTAAGAAAATTAGGAAGATAATTCATTCGATTTTCTAACCAGCTTTTCGAAAAGGCAAATATAAGCAGCACAATAATTTTGTATAACTCGCTGCATTTGATTACCAACACTTTTGTAACTATTAATCCATACCGATGGTACATACGCATTTTTACGTACATTTGTAGGTTTATATGAGTACAGTTAGGTACCGTTTTGTGATCGATCGACACGTCTCGACGAACCTGTTGGTAAGGTATATAGGGTAAAACGGCGTACAACGATCAGAGAGCACTGTATACAAGTTGCGAGTGCTTTTGGCTCTCCCGACAATATAAGCCATTCATTCCAATCAGCACATCCTCATTGCACTCATGCATGATTCTCATTACTCGGTGCAATTGTTTCGGGAATTCGAAGTTACACGATTGCCAGTGGTTTGCACGTTATACGTTTATCGTGCACAATTTAAAAATATGTCATGTGGGATATATGGAGGAGAATATGAGTAAGAAAATGTATTTTTGATAGATATGTATCGTATATTTCGATGGTACATCTCGATCGAACGCTACACAAATCGTCTTTAATTCGATCTAACAAAATGTACACAATGCTCACTAAATGTAGCGTGCAGAACTGTAGATCATGCAAAGCAGATATCCTTGAGATATTTCGAATATATCCTTCAAACCTTGCTCGTTCCCGGATATCTACTTCTCTCATACCTACGGAACCTACTACGACCGTTCTGGAATACTCGATACGATTATCATAAACATTTATTAGACTTGTATTCCGTATCGAACATATTTTTTTACTCCGAGTATCCAGCATGCTTATTTGAAAGAATCCACAGCTATTCACATTTTGCAAATAAAACGGTATTTATACGTCCTCTATATAAATTTCTTACAACGGTGGGAGAGCGTCGTAATCGTTTTGCAGGATAAATCATAGTAATGCCGATAAAGCCGAGTTTTTTAAAAACTAGATTAAAAAAGTTCAAGATTTATTTTTAAAAATTGATAAATGCCGCGTTATATTTTGGATATGTTAAGCTGAACTTGTGTGCAGAGACGCACTGACAGCCTGTGGGCGTTGATGCGCATACCACCGAAGGGCTGGTATCGTCAGCTCGGGAGAATATGCTTGCATAATATGCACGAGTAACAATCGTGGATATTGCACAGGAAGGATATGGAAGGGTTTCAAGCATTTACGTCGCGAAAGGCGTGCTCGAGAAAAGGCAGGATGTGAAACGCGCTCGTGTGCGTATCGTGGACATGTGACGCATAGCATGCGTGGCGTAGTAATACAAGCGGATTTCGGGCGTCGTCTGCTGGCACTGCTTTCACGTCCGCCAATCGGACGAGATGAGCGCAGACTGAGGATGAGCAAATTTCAGGGCCAAGAACAGTACAATACCGATGCACCGCCAATTTTTCTTCGGCTAAATATATCGCCACTGTTCAACTTCCGTATCTTGTATATTCTCTCAATCTAGCTTGAACATTGGTTTTCCCTTATTCTTGATCAAAACGTTCCGAGTTGTGTAAAATGATCGAAGATACGTAGAATAAATTTAAAAGTATTGATGCGAGAGGATAGCTAAATACTATGGGAGATTTTAATCAATCGTATATTGCATGCTCGTTATTGATAATATTCGGCACGTGTTTTAAAGACACATGATAAAAATTGGCTGCTTAGAAACGCACTTCTATTGTCGTCAGATATTTTTTCTGCATTCTTGCGAATTTATCAGCTTAATGTTGTGTAGTCGTAAAATCAGTATATGCATTACTCATTTAAATCAGTGTTTCTCAGTAAAAATGTGAGGTAATTGTGATATTTGCAATGTCACTGTTCTTTTTCTGTGTAAGTTAATTATGAAGCATTTTTCTCGAGACGTTCGTTAGAATGATTCACACAATAAAGGCGTGTCCAGTTTTTAAGCGATACTGAAGCCTCATTGGTTTCTCAATGAACAACTATTTCTATTCGCTGATTTTCTGAGTAAAACCGTTTAAAATTTTTTGTAGCCTTAATATAATTTCGATAATTCAGAAATGCACAATTTATCCATGTATATTGATTTTGTTTAGGGGCATATTGTAACATCGTAAAATTGTTGCACAAGGACTCGCGTATAATTTCAGTGCAGTAATCTTTTCAGAAAAGAGATATCGATATGATGACTATACTTACTTTACGTATGATAGATAATATAGAAGTGACTCTGATATCGGGACCGACAAAAGGAAACGATGGAAAGGAAATTTTTGGGTACTATTCTTGTAATGTGAATAATTTTATGTTTTATCATTCAATTATAGGTAACATATCTCAATAAAGGCACAATAAAAGCACATTAGCCATATTGTTCACGCAAATGTATAAATGAACAAATGTAAATAGGATAATTTTGTCATAAAATTATAATGGAAATACAAATCTATATTGCGAATTTAATTTATTCATAATACATACTCAATCTATCCGTCTCTCATGTGAAAACCAATAGAAGATAATTGAGCCTATGCACTCTGTTGAAAAGTTATAAATTTTCCTCATAGCTAGTTTTGGGTGGATTCAATATATATAACAGTATTCCAGTCCTCTTTAAGTTATCAGAAAACATCAGAGCCCTCATAAATGCTTAAGACCTTCTCCAGAAACTTGTAGGTTATAGTATATCCAATATAGACGGACTATTTTTCAGTCGCGAAGGATACGATACGGCGAGTCGCGGCACCTGCCGGACCATGCGCGAGATGTACTGCGCTGTGGCATTTGAGGTACAGTCCGCGGTGGGGGAAACCACTCGATATCCGATTGGCCAGGCTGAAGGGGCGCGCGGTTGCTAAGCAACGGCAACATCGCGCGCGTCACCGGCCGGCATAGCCGTCTGGAAGTGTTCAGCACAGTGGCGCAGAATCGCGCAGAACGACGTTGGCTTTCGTCGAGTGCGAACGTGCTTTTTGGTAGTACGCGCGAAGTAGGCACACCGGGTCTTTTTTTTGTCCCTTTGCCTTTACCTTTGCCACCGACTACGGTTTCTTCGTGCATTTCGCTCATAGGCACTCCACTAACCGGGCAAAAAGCAGAATTTCCCAGGATCGGGCAGTAGGTGTGTAGGGAAGCTGAAAAACATGGCAGAAGACAAGAACGAGACCAGCCCAAGCGCCGAGGGTGAAAAACCGGCGCAGGAAGCGGCGCCGCCTACCAAGCAAGAAAAGGAAGAGCCCAAGGAAAGCAAGGAAGAAGAGAAGAAAGTCGAGGAGAATGGCGACGGGGAGAAACCGAAGGAGAACGGCGAGGAGAAGCCCACGCCGGAGCCGAAGGACATGCGGGCTATAGTGCTCAACGGTTTCGGCGGACTCAAAAGTGTCAAGGCTCTCAGGAAGCCGGAGCCCACCCTCGCCGAGGGAGAGGTTCTCATACGAGTCAAAGCATGGTGAGTATCTCGCCCATCCTGTCTCTCCAACTACTCTTTGTGCCCTTTTTGTTCCTTTTGCCTTTGACCGGTCTGCGCTGCTGGTGAAATTTAACTGTTGTGTGCCGGATGTAATCAGCCAGTCATACGCCGGTTTCCGTGCTGAATTTTTCTGCTGCTGCTTTATGAGCAATTTATCATTTGGGCGTATACGTATATTACAGGAAAATAGACGACTATAGAAATAAAATTGCGATGTCGCATTAAACACAACGGAGCAAGCTTTACTCAAGCTCGTTCCTTCTTCACGCGAAGGTTTACACCTTTTTTATTATCGTTATAAACGATTAGAACAATAATGAGCTGTATAATTTTACACAATTATAATTTGTACTTTGTTATACAGTTTAGAAGATTGAATTAATTTCGCGAATCAAATAACACGTTAGGACTTATTGAATTTCGTACATAAAAATATGTTTCCAAACGGAGCAGAGCTCTTCTATTCATATTGCTTTAAACCAAGGGCAAGTCGACGTTACGGATATCAGCGAATTTGACCGACAATGTTGATCAATTTTGACATTTACCTTGAGAAAGGTTAATTCTTTCTAAAAGCCGTGGTAAACATCGTATATTGATTATAGCGTGCTGCGTCATACATTTCCGAAGATGTAATTTTGTTTTCAATATTAACCCACATTTCAGATTCATCGGAATTTATTCGTTGGCGTTATAGAATTGTGGCAGGAGTTATTTCAGCAGTGCATGAAACCGCGACTTGTAATGTGGACTTTCATAATTTTGTACGTTCTCTTTGTTTCACTCTATGCACCCATTCTTACGCCTGGAAGGAACTATTCCTTCAATTATACTTTTCGTTTAATTCTTACATATAAATTTTCCTTACACGCTTGCGGCTATTCCCCTTCGGTTCCCATTAACGGCAGGAAATAGTTTTGCTGAGAAATAAATGAGTCGCATACTTGAGTCGCATACTTGAGTCGCAGCTTGACATTCTCGTACGACCGAATATTCGTCGATATATAATATGCTTTACGCGTAACACGGGAATACGTCATTGAATGCTTATATGCGTACTTAATGGTAGCGTATGCATGTGCAGATATGCACAATGCCGTGCGATAAGGTTTTAAACTGTGTTTCAGTGCTGACGATTATTGACAAAACTGTACGTATTTATTTTTCTTTCGTCTCTTTCAAGGCAGAATTTTTATCGATGCAGTATGTTTGTGTGAAACTGGAAATTATTGTTGCGAATTACGCATACGAAAGGATATGCTCCACGCCCTGAGGACGGAACGGGGAAAATGTCGTTTTAAATATTGCCTACCGGACTTCGTTGAACGTGAATATTTTCCACGATCAAATAGACCCTTATAGTAACTACACTCACCTCTTTCAGTATCCTGTAATTAACGTTACCGGCAAATTCTACGAACAGTAACATTAGCCCGATATTCAAAAATACACGCAGATAAGTACTCCAGAAATAAACACGATGATTAGCTCAGTGCATGTAGGTAGAACTTTCCGTATGAATAGCAGCACTTACTTTGAAAAAGACTAGATCTATAATATAATACTATTTGTATTCTATCGTACATTCAATTCTGTACGATAGATTACGATCTTTTCGTACATGGAAACAGAAAGCACTGGCTGCAAATGTGTCTATCAATAGCATTGCCTCTTTATGACCGTGGCATTTACATATCGTTCTCTATATCGATCTCTGCATTTCATCAGATTTCGTACTCACTCCGATCGAGATCAGGCACGGGTCATTGTCGCAACACCGTATTTCGCAGGGAAGAACAAAACACGGGCGTAAGATGTCGAGTCAAGGGTGGAATTGCGTTAACCCGGCATTGTGTCCAGGGCAGGAACGGTTAGAATCGAAAATAATTGGATCCGGACGCGGCGTAACCGCACACTCGATCAATCGCTTCCGTCTTAATTTACTCGAAAGCATCGACCTTGGCAACCGCCCTGTCGTTTGTTCGGAACGCTCGTGAAATTTTGCGCCGTCGTTTTCTGTATGGGGAATAGCACACACAGAAGGCTCGTTGCGCTCAGGGGAGCTCGTCGGATTCGCCAAAGGCGCGCGGACCTTTTCACGCGTGAGTCACGTTTCATAAAAGCGATTGGGATTGATGAGAAAATAGCCCCCATAGAAAGATATCACGCTGCCAATGCTGGCTCGAATGAATTTGTCTGCACGGCTACAGACGTTTGTTAAGCTGGCACCCCTGCTGTACCCCGGCGTCGTGCACGCCTCGCCGGGTGAAATGCTTTGCTTGAATGCTGGAGCTATTAGAAAGTTTAGTCCCGGAGAATGAAGATTTATTACGGCTAAAACGCTCTGATAAACTCGATAAGGAGGTTATAGGGAAATGCGTTTTTCTTTTTCGGTACCGAGGATTGGAATCCTGTAATGATTGCTTTCACGAGTTTCCAGGTGTTATGCTGACGTAATGTTGAACATCAATTTTCCTCTACTTTCTTTTTATACCTGTGGAGTATACAGGATTCGTACACGTTAGAAATTCGTTATGAAGGATAGAAAAAGAAGCGAGGGGAACATGAAAGGTACGAGCTCTGAAGTTAAGAAGTTCCTGGTTGTTGCGCTTTAATGGTTTAAACAAGTTCACGGAATCCCTACCGCGCGTCTCGTATTTCTGCGATACCACTTGAGAAATACGAATCTTTCAACGAAGTGGATAAGTCGGGTTTCCCAACGGCGATCTCACATTTCAAACATTTCTTTGCACCGAGCTCTATGCCGGGGACGAGTCGGCGTACCTTTTTCTTTATTCTTCGCCTCACAGAACCGATAACAACGTGCCGTGAAAACTTTTATTCCTCGAACTCTCCTCGCTACCCCCGAGCTTTACATTTTTACAATGTACCATCACCGCCAAAAAGGGCGACCGTGCAAAAGGAATTTAGGGGTTGCATTTTCTACAAGAATTGTGAAAACCTTTCGACATTCTACGGGCTCATTATAATATATCTTATTTTATACAAAACCGCAGAATTATATATGATTTATTAATCGTACATGCGGGACTATGTGATTATTCTAAATATATTTATAGATTACACTGTTGGTAGTCGAAATTTTTATCTTTTTCCTCTTTACAAACATACGATGTACAATCAATTCGACTATTCTTTTAGTATGATTTTATTACGAGGCTGTCTTTTTCCTCGCATTGGCAAGAAGTACTTTACCTATGTCCATCCATCCAAGTTTGGGTGAGAAAGCATTCTGGAAAAATGGGATGCGATGAAAGGCGGCGTTGGATACGCCTTGCATCGCGGACTGAATGGTATCCGTTCAGTTTCCCATAACACGATATTAAGACCTCATTAATGTGATAAACCCGGCGGAGGCAGATACAATGGCCCCTTTCATCGAGCCCGCTTGTCGAAGGGTAGCAGTAAGTTTCACCCACCGAAATCTCGAATATATCCCATCCATCGGTCCGTCCTCTGCTGAAACACTGTATTTCACCGTGGATATATGGAGTGATGTATCAGGATCGTGTATACTGTACGTACGAGTAACTCCTCGCAGATCCGAATGTTTTTAATCGCTGCGCAAACTTCGTGACCGCAGAATTTATTACGCGCTTTTGCTGGGCGGTAACGTGTGCGTAAAATGGTACTACTCTCTCTGAAACTCTTTTTACATTAATTCGCCGGCCATATAATGGCACGGCGCGCATTGTACCCTAATGGGTAATAAAGTATTTTTATATTTACCTTTTGCGGCTTTAAACGTCCTTTTTCCACGGTCTTCCTGAAAGTCCACGGTAGGAGTAGCAAAGGTGGAAGTGTGTTTGCTCAACTGGAAGGCAAATATTAGGAGGACAAATATCGGTTAAATAAAGCTGATATTTGTTTAGGGTAAACTGGTTCAAGCTGGTATTAGATAATGTCGACCGATAGTCATATCTCTAATGTCCAACTGCATATTTAATATGGCTTCAAATCTGCATTTATCAGCAAACGATTGTACGATTTATTGGTACAACTTAAGTTCTTCATTTTTCGAAATTATCGGAAGATGTAATGCTTAATTTCGATCAAAGTAAGTCTTGAGAATTTTTAAAGTACACCGTGTCGAGAATATCGGTTGATAGATAGATATTTGATGTGTATTTATCCGTAAATGTTTATTATATTAGTTAAACGCCAGTTACAGTCGTGTAAAAGTTCGATAAAAGAAAAGTCGGAACGTAACGGCATCGAGGTTGATGAGAATCCAGTACGAGGTATTAAATTAATTTAGGAGAATTATACCCTGAGCACCTTTGTTCCTATAAGCGTATTAAAACAAGAGGATTACCATGTGTGTTTTGCTGCGTTACAAGCAACCGTAGAGGTTTGCAGGTAGGTACTGAATCGGTTTGAAGGAATCGACTTTGCGAGAACCTTAGCTTCAGAGAAGCGACATTAGAACTAGGGGATTAGAATACATAATCACCCTCTCGTCGATTGTGCGAATTACCGTCTCTGTCCGTATTGTCGGGCTCCGCATTCCTCGGATAATTCCTACTACCGTTCCGCATAAAATCCCCTCCTCGCTCTTCGCTTTATTAGCTCACTTTTTTGTCAATTTTCCCCTCTTCCCAGAAGGAGCGAACAGTCGACGGATGTATCGGTAAGGGCATCAATTATGAAAAACATATTTTGCAGGTCCGATAAGGCTCATCGAGCGTGATTAATCGGCGAATGCTGCACAGACTCTGCATATGTTTCAGTCATTTGAACTCGGGATGAATAATGGTCTTCTAATGTACGAAGCGTATTTTGCATCAAGATCGTCTGGGACAGATAGTATTCACACTCAGATTCGGGGAGGGGGAGAGGGAGGGGGTGTGTAAAAGACAAAAATTCACGACAGAACGTACATTTGCTTGATTTTCCATTTCCGCATAAAGTTCCTCCGAAATCCTCTTTTTCAGCACGAAAGCGAGAAGGCAATGGGTATATTATAAAGGACAATTTAAGGTGGTTCACCCTGTATAGGTGCCAAGGTACATGTACGCACGCACCGATAGATCTGTGGGATGTCCGTATTGATCGAACCACACCCGTATTTCCTGCACCCCTCCCCCCACACGCACGTGAATATACACGTACATGCGTGCGCACAGAAATTCGCAGAACACCATGAACCGATAGTGGAATACCGCCCAGACTGCTGAACTTCGGCATCCGTGCGATTCTTCCTGGGTCGCATTCATTTGAAATTTTTGGGATATTGTCTTTGGGAAATCTTCTGATCGGTCTAAAGCAGATATTTAAAAAGCACTTAATCAAAATTATCCGTGGACCATCTAAAAGTTGGACAATTAAAAAATGGTGTTATTTACTTTTGTAGTATACTGCGAATAAATTGCTTTCTTTTGCACTACTTTCTTTTATTCGGTTAGGAACGAGGATATATAATTATAGTAAGCCTCTTCGATTGGAGTTACTCGATACGTCGGGTGTTTGCTATTACTCGGAGCAGTTTTGCGAGAAAGTCTTTTTACTAAATCAATTATTATTGTTCAAGGAATTTTTATGCATTTAAAATTTTATTTATTAATTTGCGAACTGCTTTATATCTTCGATATTTGCGAAGAGAATCGTATTTCACGAGAGACGGTAGAAAGCGTTGAAATCTTAATATAAAAAAAATTGTATAGCAAAGAGCGATATGCTTTTAGATTTTTATATCTCGCTCATTAATATTGTCTACGCATTTGATTATTTACTGACTTACCGTCAATGTCATGCGCGTTATGAAAACTGAAATGGTTCAGAAGCATCGAAGCTGGACGTAAATAATTGTATTATCGAAGAATGTCAGTAGCAGATGCCAGCACGGAATTGTTTCGAGTGCATCAATCAGCATAATACGCATGACGTTATAACGGGTGAGACATTATACGCATCCACGAAGTTTAATATCAGCACTCGTCTTTATGCAAAGCATTCGACATACGACAAGATATTCACCTTTGAGAACGCCTCGTATGTAATATCGTACGATTACGTTGTACACTGGTACACGTATTAGACATATTGTGAGCAACGACGATAGATTTAGTATCCATCCATTAATCGATGTATGCAAATCCTACGATAGAGAAAAAAGGTGAAGCACTTATTGAGTAAACATCTTGGCCGTCTCGTGATATATTTGCGCCCTGAAAACCAGCCAGACGTTGTTTCTCAGCCTGGAAGTAGTTTAATCTTTTGATGTGTATTTTTCTATTTCGAGATAAGGACTCCAGTCGGGATGGCGGAACACCCGTTCTACACATGGGTGCATTAGGAGTACGCTATGCTTGGAAGTCGCTCAATTGCGTGCTCATTCGCCAGGCGGTGTCGGGTTATCGTATAGATTACGAAGTATTTTCCACCCTTTTTCGGTCAATAATAAGGAAAAACAATTAGTTGCGTCAGCTGCCACAGGCCAGGCGCTGATTTTACCGATTATTCGATCTCCTCCCGTTTCACACACGCCGAGATGATTTTGAGAGATGTCGACGTGGGTATTGAAAAATGTCGAGGTTTTTTTTTTGTTATTGCGAAATAGCACGCTGGAACAATGGCGATGAATGCTGCGAGAAATGGCGGAATCTTTTTTAATCCTGCCGTTTCTCGAGTGCAATCTGTCATTTAGGGGATAATCCGTCCATGAATATCTGATGGATGGAGTATGCGACATGGATTGATATTGGAAAGCTTCGGATTTTATTGATTCCTATCACTTTTATTTCGCCCTTATTCATTCCGTTTGACGTATAATTACGGGTATAATACATTTGCAATCTAAATACCTGTAATTTTACAATCGAGTACTCTATAATTCCACATCGACATCTTTTGTACATTCTGTGTGCCTTTACTACCATCAAGCCTGCGTTAAGAGAGCTTGGAATATGTAAGTCAAACACGGAACGGGTATGCGAAGTCAACGAGTGCAGTTGCCCTGAAAGTGCAACATAAAACAGCTAGCAGTCCAGCAGAAGCGACACTTATGTTGACATTCCGCTATTGGCACTCATGAGTCACAAAAACAATAACAGCTCGCGGTTGGACCCGCAGCTGTTGTCTTACCGTTTCAATTCTTCGTTCCTGCATCTGGCCGACCATGTAACGGGTGGTTCGAAATATCTTGATCTACCAAGCGTTCGGTAGGTACAAGTCGCTATTCTAGATAATCATTCTTCTTCGACGCTGCATACGTCTCGTCGTTTCTGACTTCCGAATTTCTTCGTACTATTGTTCGCACTCTACGATTAATGAAAAGAATGCTTATTAACGGGTGTACGAGAACTCCGATGAATTCGATACGGAGGATCGTAGCTACTGTATAGTTATTCTTAGCGGTGAAGCTCCGTAATCGGCGAAAGGATGCCCCAATGATCTCGTACACTGATAATGAGTCAACATCCGTGAGTCACAAAGCGGACGCATTTTTCGCGAGTTACTCCGTATAATCTAATCCGCCGTACCCGATACTGACGCATACCTATACGCCCTCGTAAAATTGCCGTGATCATTTCTGAGACGATAAAAAGTAACAAAGAGCTCTCCCATATCAATATTCTCTTGCCGTTTGAAAACAATTGATAACTCGTCGGTGGCGGCGGGGTCATCAATCGTGCGTGCGAAAAATAATCCTCGTCTCTCCGCATGTTTTCCATGGCTAACACGCGCCCCTCCCGTGTTTTTCCATACAGGTTTTTCGCGTTAAATTCGCCCTTTTGCGAAACAACATCGCCCTTTTGCAAATGGAATTCCACCTCTTGCAAAACAAGTTCGGCCGTTTGCAAATGGAATTCAACCTCTTGCAAAATAAATTCACCCGTTTGCAAATGGAATTCACCTTTTCGCCAATGTAATTCCATTTGCAAACGGGTGACTTTGTTTTGCAAAAGATTGAAATCCATTTGCGAAAGAGTGATTTTGTTTTGCAAACGTATGAGTTCAATGTGAAAAACCTGTATCGTTCTGAATTTCAAACGACAAGGAAGTGCGAAGGCTCCAGAATCTGACATTTGCTCCTCGTCCTCCATGATCCGCTTTGTCACCTGCGTCTCCCCCTTTTCTCGCCCCCTATATAAGCCCCGGAAGTTAATCTGAGATCAACTTTTTAACATCAGGCGACCAGGTTTCTAACGATGCACTCGCGATTTATTGCCGATTTTCGAAGCACGACATATTTTCCGTAGTAAAACACGAATAGCTACATCGCAATGCATGAAAGTTAATAAGAGTCATTGTACAAGCGAAGAAAACACTTTGTCGTCCTTTCGCACGGGTATAAAATTGCGATCTCGACCACCGGTTTAATTGTTTAATGGCTTGATTAGCAATACCAGGCGGCTATCCCGATGTAATGAATAAAGGGTCGGACCCTAACCGTAAAGGTTCAGTTTCAAATCCAATCCATCACCTAGGGATTTATCGAGGCGAAATGTACACCGTATCCATGTGGTTTGCGGACCACTTAAGCCGACAGATCTGAAGTTGCATAAACATACAGTTTACGAGAAAATTAATGTACGGGTGCGAACCGTGCCGAACACAGCGTGTGTGCGAAGGGATCAGTGCTTGATAACCTTTTCGATCGTGTTTGCTCCTCGCTTTTCTGTGTTATCGCCGAAGCACAGGTGGCGGTGCAGAACCGCGATGGTTCTGGATGTAAGAAGCAAGGAATTTTCGGCAGGCTAACTTATTCTCACGCTTGAGAACGTCATTCTGCCTCACCCCGACAGAATTCTCGTATCCAGCTTGGTGCTAAAGGGGAAGTGTAAATCCGGTGGAGGCGAAGTAGCTTTATTATTCGGTCGGTATAACTCAGGTCTGATGCCCTTTGCACACCCGCGTAACTGGCATGGCCATCGTTGGATGGAATTTAATCGTGTTGTTCGCCTCGTATTCGCACAGGAAGATCCAAGTTCTGCGTTTAACATTGGGATTACTGAACTAGTCACAATGGCTGACCAGTGGTTTCTTTGAACAATTGTTTTATCTTTATAAGAACACATTTTCTATAATTTTTTGCAGTGTGTAGGTAATAATATTTATCTGTTATCATTTTTTTCTTCTCCCTTTTTTTATTTTTTAAATATGTGGTGTCCTAAATTTCTTTGGAAAGGCGCCAGTAGTTTCGGTATTAAGGAGAAATACTTATAAAAGCAGCGGCTCGTTACCGATTTGTGTACGAATGCTTTTTCTCCCGCTTCTGTTCTGCTCGAGACGTGATTTAAGTTACGGCCATACGGGTGCCGGTGATTGCATCATTGAAGCACAGGGCTTGAATTCTAATCGAGCCCCGAGAGTGCACCGGAGAGAGTTCTCGTTGAAATCGCGGCCGACGTGTGCCGTCTGTCCGGTTTGAGAATAAATCTCGTGCAATTTTTCTCGAGAGACGATATCATAAATACTCTTAAGCAGGGAATCTGCTTAATGCGCGATTTTATTGCACCTTCTTCGTGCTGTGTAACTAATAATATCGCACGAATCATTCATCGACGACCTTTGCTTCTCAAACGTTATTAAGCAACAGCACGAAAGTGAAATTACATTCATCCTCAGTTACCATTAATATTCGTATAGATATTACTAGCGGTATTAATAATCAGAGATCTAGATATATCAAGGGTTAATATTAAAGTTACTATGTAACCGGGAAATTACGATGAAAATGAGCGTGCATGCAACCGATCAAGACAGGGTTGCAAGGAACCCCTCTGTGTTATGCCGGCTATTATCCACCTTGGCAACGAGTTAAAATCGATGATTTTAACGCGTGGCCAGTGCAGACGGGGAGAATTGCCCTTCGGAAAATTGTCCGCGGGCGTGTCGTCCTTTAATTCCACAGGAGTTCGCGGGGCGGAAAGGAACGTCCTGAGCGAACGCGTATCAACCCCATCTGGCCGGTTTTAATTCCGCGGCGCCAGTGTGTCGCCCTGGAAGAGATCTCCCCCCGTGGCGGGCACATTTTTCTCATGCGATACGTAGGAATTGCCAGGGGCAGCAGTGGTCACTCGGGATACACTTTCGCCCGAGTTTAACGCCGTCGATCGGAGTCACGCGAGATTCGTGCATGTGATTTCGCTTGCCGGTTGTGTACAGCCTTTACAGGCGCCTCGATGTCTTCTCCACGGATCGATTTGCCAGCTATCGTACAGGTAACACGCGCACCCTCCGCGTACCGCCGTTAAGCGACCCACCCGCCTGCCCACCCCTTCTTAACACGATTGATACTATTGGCAGTTTCGAGCGTGTCCCCGCTGCCCTCCCCGTCCGCCGCCCAATGCGCTTCGCGCTTTTTCTCCGCATTAGTGGCAGCGCGCCGTCGGAGCTGTTCGTAATGCTCCTCCCCCCTCCACCTTTCGATGATGTTTGCTTAACCATGGATCCAGCGCGCGGAGGCAGAAAACAGGGAACAACTGCGAACGGGACCGATAAAACGGCGCAGAATGCGCGTGGACCGTTGCATCGTGAGAAATTCTAGCCGGACGAACGACCGGAGCTTCGAGGCACGCAGGACGTAACATTGTTGATGCGGCGAATCGCGTGGGATTAATATTGATGATAATGGATGGATCGGTACGTGGGTCGGTAGATCTCGAGGTTTTATCGGTATGCCAGTTTATGGGTTATTCAGTGATTAGTATCGTTCACGACGCGGGAAACGTATACCCCTGTTCCGAGGATTCCGTAAAGTGCGAGAGTCTCGAAGGTTTTCGTAGTTGTTCTGCCGATCAAGAGCTTCTCGCGACTTTCCTGCAGGACGTAAAATGGCGATAAAAACTTTATTGTGTACGAACGTTCTTTAAGTTAAACTTGTTTTCGTGTTTTCTAAATACGCTCAGCTATTATTCCGCCGATACGGTCCGAAATTTTCCACCGATGTTATACCATTTATTTATACGCGTAGTAATAATATCCACGTGCAGATACATGACCTGAGCGTATGTATCTTAGCGTGTACTTTTCCCCCCTCTCTTCCTCCCTTTCCCGCCATTGCTCCGTCTCTCTTCATCCTTTTCTCTCTCTTTCTCTCTCGCCCCGGTCTCGCGCATGTGTACGCATCCGTCCCTCCTTCCTCGTCTTCCGCCTCTCTTCCCTCTTTCTCCCCCTTTCTTCTTTGGTCGCGCCCTCTCTATCTCCTTCGCCTCCCCTCTCTCCTTTTTTACTCCGTATACGTGACCCTGGGGTGCGTTGCATGTCGCCAACGACGATGGTAGCTATTCCTCCGGTTCAATTGGCCCCTGCCAAGAATGGAGAAAATTATTCCCCTCAATTCGACGCAATTTAAAGGAATTAAGCGATCGCAGGGCGAGCCTCACGTCGCGCCGTAACTTCTGAAACCTTCTCCTTGTCCTTCGCACGGGAGACCATTCGCATTCAGGGACCCTTAAACGGAGACGGAGCGGGAGGCCGTCGACGATTCGGCTTGGTTATCGTGGGAAAAGTATGCGATTTTATTCATCGACCGCCCAACCCGTGTACCGAGAGTCGCCTTTGCGAGACGGGGCTGCCGTAAAGGATAAATAGAAATTCCTCGCCGGCCCTGTGCGAGAGAGAAATATATTTTTAAGTATACGTTTTCGACAAAAGAATCGTATTCGCCCGCTGCGGCTGCAGCGGGATACGATCGTTCGCCTTTCAGGTTAGACGTGTGCGTGTGTATCGATTTACTGCGTTTATAGCGCTGAAAAAGATTGCACTTGACCTTGATGGATTTGAGGTTATAGCACCGCCGGGGTATAAATGGTACGATGATAAGTTTTTACGAGAGCGATGCTGATGATCAAAGTGGAAAAAATACTTTGATACTGGTTGTATTAAAGGAGCGCCATTAGTCATTTCTTTGTTAACGCGGTTTCTCTAGACCTTGGAATTTTGTCCTCCTGACGGACTCGTTTTCATCTTTCTTTACGCGGGACGTCCGTCCGAAATATTTGCACCCGCGTTTTCATCTCAAACGACATTGTAGCTGCGTTATTTCCGACGAGGAAAAGGGTAAAAAAATACGGTGCCTGGAAGAAAATATGTCAAGTGTCCTTACTACGTCGGGAAGATATAAGTCAGCGTGTTTTTCTTCGAATAAAGCAGACCTCTTCGTTCTGTAGCAAAGAATTTTATATCGATTAAAACTGAGTTTTTTAGATCAATATAATGTGATATAATCTCTGATAAGTAAAGCCTTTAACGTGAATAACGCTTTGGGTCAGTGGTACTTGATCGTATGCAAAGTAAATTCTCAATTCATTTGATTGCCAATAGAATGAAGTAATTTGATTCGAACTAATACCGACATGATAAATCATTGTGAAAGTCACAGAAGGCGAGGCAAGCTGCACTGAATGAAAACGGCTCATGTCACGCGATCGGTTTTAAATCGCGTACGTTATCTGTTTGTCGGCGATAATGCCAAATGGGTCGAGGCGTTGGATAGAATTTCATTATGCCGAATCAAACGCACCGCCGCGTTTTATCTTTCTGGGTCGGAATTTGTTTTTTTTCCCCCAAAGCTTTCGCACTTTCACAGTGGATTCTCAAACTTTTCAATGCAATGGAGTAGTTCCAGAACAAAAATGTGATATAGTTTTTCAGTTAATGTCCGAAACTATTAAATGACATTTTATTTACAAATACTGAAGACTAGTATGATGCTGTACAGAACAGGATATTGCATATTTCGAGAAGCTCAAATTTTGATAGGTTGAAACGAAATTAGTTGCCAGTCGAAGCAAGTTCCGTATAAAAGGTTCCACGATCGAGCACGTAATTTTCACAGGATTTCTCACAATCTCGACGTTCGCAGTTTGTTCCCATATATCGTGCGCCGGCTAAGGAAGATATCACGCGTAATAGCCGCGTTTTCGTGAGATCCATTAAATTTGAACCGTAGTGAAACGTTACGTTTGCGATTGCCGCTTCGTTATCTGTCGATACATTCCACAATAGAATTGCCGTATTGCATTTCGCGTTGGTACACGGCATTCAAATCGCACCCAATGTGAACTTAGCCGTTGCCACGGTTATTGATGCACCGCTGTAAATGACGATTTTGATTAACATGGCACACATCCGTTATTACTACTCTAGAAACACGCCCATAGGATTTCCAATGCAATTTTGCAGATAAGTTGTACATGCAAATGCACTGGATATGCAGGGCCCAATACGATTCTGCGGATATCGTTGTACGCAACAAACGTATTGCGCACTCCGTGATTGCGTGGAAAACGATCCCTCTTAAAGTCCAAGCATTTCATACGTGGCGGAACGTTTTAATTCCGGCGATAAAGTCGTTGACGCAGATGTAAAAGACAATCTGGAAGTGCAGAACGCGAATCTGCAAGTGGGAGGATGTAGTAATCATCGAAGTGTTCGCCGAGCTGCCGACCTTGAGCGAAAATTCATCCAGTTTCCCGTGATTCATCGAGCTGATAGTTACTTCAGAAAATTACGTGGCGCACCGCGAGCGGCCGATAAACTTTTATGTCGCATCTTGCAAAGCAACCACAGCCACGGGCGGGAATGAGGAGCCGAACGAATATGCCTGAGTTTCTGCTCGAAGAGAAATCGCATCTCTCGGACGTAGAAGCGTGAAACACCTACACGAGACTCGGCGCTTGTCTGTATTCATGAAGCTTTCATAAATATGCGGGTCCCGCCTGGAATTATTTCAACAATATACGTTTTGCATAATCCCCGCCTCGAAGCTCAAATTGATTAAAAAAAAATCGTATCTCATCGCGAGGCGTAGCCTAAATTCGCCCCGCCAACTTTTTCCGCAAAATTCCAGGAAACGACTGTACCGATTAGTAAATTAACATGTTATTTGGATATCTCTTGCTGGCTAGGAAGTAACGCACGAAATGAAATTACCCATAGCCACGCTTCTGTTATTTAACTCGGCGCTGAAATATCAACTGGAACGAAACGCCTTTGTCACCACTGTTTTGATATCTCCCATCTCCGGGAATCACGATGATCTAGATTGCTTTTCCAGACGTCTCGTGTCTTCGCGGATGGTGAGCTTCTGCTTTGGGCCAAAGCGTCCGTGTAACGCGTCCTTTAATTAAGGCCTCGTTTGGCCGTGTAACCTAGGTGGAAGCGGTGGCTAAAATTCACGGGGAACAGACTTGGGTAAATATTTTTCCGGCGATGAGTAACGCCGTGAGAGGTACTGTCACGTTGCGTGAGACGCCAGGCGTCGGTCTAGGCGTCGTGGCGCCTCGGCGTACCCACCGTCTGCCGGTTGGGCCGTACGGCATAGGGTAGGGACCTCGAAGGTACCTGCACATACATGTATTTATACGAGCCATAGCTCGTTGCCATGTGGACTGTATGCTGCATTCTATTTCAGCCCCCTACCCTGCGCACTTTTCTTCACGTGCGTGCATCTACGCGTGACTCGTGTCACGTATAATTGCCAGTACCCTTTCGCTTAGTTTCTCGTGAAATATTTTTCGCATTGAACGGGCCATGTTGTACGTGAAAATTCGCTTGTACACTTTGTCAATCTTGGGGCTTATGTTCGAGGTATATCTAAAAAAAAATAAAATACGATCCGTGATCTTTGTATTTTTTATTTTCACTGTACGTTAACCGAAGCGTACGGTGGTTATACGATTTGGTTGGTAAAGGGGAAAGTTGGTGAATAAGTTAAAGAAACGGCACGTTAGTTCTCCTCCGTTATCGTACACTCGAATGGAACGCTTTCGTGATTAAAAAGCTCGAGATTGTTAAAGCCTAATTTGCCAGGAAAGCCGCCCTTGGCTATCTAGATGTATAGGTATACAATGTACACGGAGGATTTTTCGATAAGATCAGCAATTCTGCAGGGTATATTCTTTATTCATTTTGTAGGTATCATTGTTGTGCGCATAATCGTTTCGCCTTGGGTATTGCTGTGATTTAGCGAGCCACGGAAGGGTAATAAACTGGCTGCACTTACAAATCTTGCGGAAAGCTGTTATGGATATTAAATTTTTATTGGTAATTTTCTTTCACGCATGGGCTAGCATAAAAACGGCAGCACGATTTTCATCGATGGATCGGTGCATGCTATTAAAAATGTTCCTCGTTTATTGTGGAATGATTCTTGTACAAGGATCATTCGTTGTTCAACGGTTTGTAATAGAAAGCACGTTTTTTTTTTTTTGTACATGGTCTGCATCCACGTATTGTGTTCTTTTTTCAGCGGACTGAATTTCCAAGACCTGATGGCGAGACAGGGAGCGATCGATTCACCACCGAAAACGCCTTTCATTATGGGATCCGAATGTGCGGGTGACATTGAACAAGTTGGCGAGGAGGTCGAAAACTTCAAAGTGAGTAGACAAAGGAGTGTACCAGACAAAAAAATGCATTGCGTATAGGCAAATCCCAAAAAAATTCATCGACAGAAACTTACTTTTATCTCCTGACACGTTTTATGATCACGAATAATCTCCCTTTTCCCCCTGATCTTTTTATAATTCGAATTGAGTTATTTTTATCAGCGTATCGAATCGAATAGCAAAAGAACTTGGCCGACCTTGCAGAAAGTTTTCAGCAGAGGTCTATGAATTTGTTGTCGAGGCCACAGATTCAAGTGGTTTCTCGCGAAGCAAAAATATAATTCGTTCCGAGTGATCGGTTCGAGTTTTTGACGACCTTCGTGGATTGCGATTTTTCCCGGGATATACATGCATACTCATTCGAAATAACGCGATTATAAAACTTGAAAATCCCTGCCGCACGTTACTTTCCAAAGTACAATTTTAAGAACGTGCTACCTAATACTCCATTCGTGTAATTCACTATTTTCTTCGAACTATCATGGATTTATTCGGAGAGCATCCACGTTCACGCTCGCGTGATTCATTTCCCAAGAGAGAAAGTATAGCTTCTGTTATCTGGGATGAGTGTTCGTAAAAGTAAAATATGGCGAAAGATAAATTGCAAGTTCGCCGTATCGTGAATGTAAGATATAGGATTTGCGAATGTGTGCATGTATACGTTTTGACTTGTAAACGTTTATGTTATGAGTGAGAAAGTAATTTGCGAGGTTGCCAAACAGTATTCGTTGCCAGTATAAATTAGTTTGAGCGTAGAATTTACCTTTTTAAAAAATGCACCACTTCGGAGCCACACGTACGGTCGCAACAGAAAACGTCGTGAGCCATCAGGATTCTAATCGATTTTGCTTTGGCCGCCCCCAGGCAGAACGTCGCTTAATATCTACCCATCACACGATGCGTAACAAGTATACGTCATGCCGTGTTCCGGGAAAAATATTTTATGGGGCCGGGAAAGTAGCCTGGGGGCAATAAAATGATAGTCCCAAGAATAAGGAGTGGCATTACTTTTGTCCGCCCGAAAGTTATTAGCCAACTGAAACTCCTTGGCGTAATAAATATTCAGTGTATACCAAGAATCATCCCTTCGAAAGACAAACTACTTCACATATTTATTTCTCGTATAAACTACGATCGACTCGTCATATTCTTAAATATAACTCGATTGGTACGATTATCTGTAACACTATTCCTACCAGCCATTTTCCAGACATATTTAAGTGTACTAAATATATCATTAAAGAAAAAGAGGAGGATGGAAAAATGTCAATAGATTAATTTATCGATCCGTGAGCTGTGAGAAAATTATAAAAAATCTCAGAAGTGACCGCGCCTCAAAGTTCTACAATTTTTCAAAGAAATCACTGCTCGCTCTTTGTAAGAATAGTGTTAAATATCACGAAGTACCGTCTCTTCTAAAAACGCGGATACACCGTGGTTCGAAGCGCCGTTTATCGAGAAGGCGAGTAACTCGAACCACGCAAAAATATTAGCGCAACTTGTCAGCCGGGCAATCGTCTGCACGAGGCTCAAGATCCCGAAGTTTCCAGCGACGACTTAACCGCTTATCGATCCAACTTTCGAGTCCGCCGGAGTTAGCCTCCGGCTAAAGCTCTTCTCTCCGTCAATTCCGCGACGCGAATGGGAAGAGGGGCGTAATTCTTCGCGGTGTACAGGGAGGTCCTTGAATTTTTCACCTAGCAATCTTTTAACAGGGGTGTGTGCAGCCCCGTACCCGTTTCTTTTTTTTTCGGCCGCGGTTCTCCAGATGCTGGCGCCGTGTTGGGGTGGTCTATTTTCGCGACTCGCGAATCTCTCGAGCAAAGGGTGAGGGAGGGGGGCCTCAGAGTCAGATATCCGAGAGCAGCACGTGTAAACGACCGGCTTTGGGAGAGGGAAAACCGCTTTTGAGCGTGCTCGTACCGGGGAACGCTCGAGATTCTTCCTCTCCTCTTGCAAGTACGAGCATGTTCTGGAAAAGGCCTGATACGATAAAGAGGACCGATGGCTCAACCCCCTGTAACCCAAATTTTCTCGAGCTTCTGACACCCCTGCGATACTCGATCCTCTGTAATTCGAATTTTCACGATACTATTGATATTAAAAATCAAATTTTAATATTGTAGGACTTGACGAGTTAAATCGAATGAATCGTGTATTTTATCAGTAGGCTTTAAAAAGTGCACATAGCTCGTAGAATTATTTTTATTACGTTGAGCCTTACAAGAATACATTACCTTTCGTTATCGTATAATAAACTGTGCATTATATTAATATTGGAATTAGAAAATCGTATTGGAAGGGTTAACGTATTACGAATATATGATGTACCGTACAACAATTTCGTTTATCGCGTCGAATATCGCGATAAAATGTTAAACATCGAATTTAAAGATACAGAAGCTGGTTAGATTTATCCTGGGAGATTTCAAGACAAGCCTTGAACAAAAAAATGTACTCTTCTTTCAGGTAGGCGACCGAGTGGTTGCACTTCCTGATCACAAAGCGTGGGCAGAGCTCGTTGCTGTCCCTGCAACCTCTGTTTTCGCGCTACCGCCTGGAATGAGCTACCTTGATGCAGCTGCCATCACGATGAACTACACCGTTGCGTACATTTTGCTCTTTGAACTGGCCCATCTCACACCGGGGAAGAGCCTTTTGCTACACAGCGCCGGCGGTGGTGTCGTAAGTATCCTATTTCTCTGATTTTCCTGGCCGTTCCCCCCGCAGAGGTCCAAGTCTGTTCCAAAAAGCGGAGCCTAAAGTGACGTAGGTATTTCGAGCAAACGCTACACCGCCGAATGATATACGTTTGGGAAAAAATTTCCCGGACTGTATCCACAATGTCTCGCCATTTCAGACAGCGTATACAAACCCGCGTATGTCCGCGTTACGAAAATACTTGTCCCCGCAAGGTTTTACAGTTTCACGAGCTTATTCGCGCCGATACCTCGCTCTTGCATAACGAGATATAAAATACTGTCGTCTGGCTTTCAGGGTTGAAATAAAAAAAAAGAGAGAGAGAGAGAGAGAGAGAAATCCTCTCGCGCAAATTTATCGGCGCACGATACCGCTATCGATCGTACCTTTGCACGTCCAAGCATTATGCCGAAAATGGCTGGGTAAATGCGCACAAACGCCGGCTAGATAATGGCACCTGTGCAGGGCTTAACGTAATAACAGAATTTTTCCTCCTCGATAATCCCCGTTAATTCGACTACCGTCATCGACGCCCTGCACCGGCGGTTACCTCGTCGTCCTTATACGAGCGGTTTCCATCTTGCTTTTGGCCCTCGAAGGAAAACGAGGAGGGGGGGGGGGAGGCGAATTTCCCCCCGCAAAAAATGCAAACGAAGGCGGGTCGTCCCCGCGATTATAATATCGCGAGGATCGGCGAGGTCACTGCCCCCGCCGCCGCACCCCCTCCCGCCCCACTGCTCCTCGAGGAAGACGCTCAGCGGCGGAGTCGTCGTGCTCGAGGATGCTTTCTCTCTCGGCACCGGCCAAGAAGAAGACGGGAGAAACGTCGGGATCAATACGACTCAACAGGTTAGACTCGAAGCCAACCGCGCCTCCCCCACCCCGGGAGAGCAGCCTGCAAAAGCGAAGTTGAGACGGCGAAATCTACGGGGGATGCTGGCGCGGATCGCGGAGGGGCGTGAGGGTTGCCTGGCAACCCTTCGCTCTCTCATCGACCACCGCCATGGGCCGCGCCCGTCTGAGACCGTATCCACCACCACGTGGTGCCCTTAAGCCACGTTCACACAGTGCCGAGCTAGGACTTCAGCGCTGCACGCACGGACATTTTTCCACGGCTTCCTTGGGGAGGGGCTGATTTAACCTTGAGACTCTATCGCGATTGACCTTCGATGGTGGACGAATGATTAGGTCTGCGCGGCTTTTGCATAAACGACGATACTTCTGTTACGTATAGGGTCGTATAGTACGTGAGGTATTCTTAGGGTATAGAGATATGGAGGTATAGAGTTGTATAATACGCGATACGATAATGCATGGAATATCCGGGAAACTATGACAATGATATATGAACAGAAATGAGATTCTACGTATCTTGCTTCAACGACATCGTTCGATTTGTATCGCATGAGCGATAGTCGTCCAGTATAGTTTGTCTATTGGTAAGGATTCAAATTATCCATCACCGTGGAAAGCAGAGGGTATTTAGAACCGCGTAGATTCTATAAGATATTCGCAGTCTGGCTCTTTAATGGCGCTTAACGTATTTTATACTGGTAGGAGCGATGAATTCCTTTTAGTCCGTATTTGATTTTGTCTTTGCAAAGTTAAATGGATTCCACCGAGGAACAGGTACTTACACCTTTTCTTACATTCAGCGTATGTACCTCGGAGTATAATCGTCGTGGAAGATCGCGCTGGCTCCCTCATGGAAGTAGGTACAAAGGGGGCGCTCTTCCCGAGGAACGAGGTTACACGAACGAAACGAAGAAAGAAATTGCTTAAGAAATTAATTACGACGCACCGCCAGCGGTAATTTTAACGGAGTTCCGGGGTTTAAAGCGGCAATATCGTTTGCCTGCTGGCACCTTTGCATCGCTTCTGTCCAACCCTTCCTCCTCTCCTTTTTTTTTCCTTTGGTACGATGCTTTCCGCGATACAAGCCCCGGTGAGACCGAAGGATAAAGAATATATGGAGCGACCGCAAGGACAATTCGTTCTCAGGATGACAATGGTCTTCTCGCGATAAAAGCAGGAGCTTTGTCCGCGGACTTTCGCCACCGTGTGTCGGCCTGGGACCGCGTAAGAAGCCGGTCACGTAGTCCGGGGAAAAGAGCCTGGAAAAAGCACTTGACTTGAAAAATAGCGTTTCCTGATCACGTCCGCTTTTCCCTCTCGCTCTCTCTCCCTCTTTTCTGCGTCATTCTCCCTCTCTCTCTTTCTTCCTCGTATACACACAGTCACTTATTCACTCACTCATTCACTCTCTCTTTCATTCTCACTCGCTCTCAGGTCCCACCCCTCCTGCTGGTGGTACGCCGTCATATTCCCTTCCTCCCCTTTCTTACATCGCTTTCCTTTCTTCTCTCGCCACGCGAGGATGCTGTAAATCACGGCGCAGAATAACCGTTAAAAGGGACTTTTACTTCGGTATCAACGGCGGAAACTTCGTCGGCGAATATACGGCGAACCTTATTAATGCTTCGAATCTCCGCGACTTCCCTGGATACCCTCGGTTTAATGCTCTCCTTAAGACATCGCCCGAATGCTGTTGGGTTCAAATGAAATTTTCGTGGGCATACCTCGCGCCGTCAAAATAGCCTGGGGTAGAGTGTCAAATTAAAACTACTACGCCTAACGTATCGCATGATTTTATAGTCAATGTGAAATAATATATTTCATCATGCCCCGTGGATTTTCAACGAAAGGGATATTTTTTGAAAGGGAGGAATAATACGAGGGATTGCTCAGTGCGAATGTCTCTTCTATTCTAAGATAAATCGTGACACTTTTATCCGCGATCCGCCATGGAGGGAGCGAGGAATTTCAAGGAAATGAGGTTCTTCTGAAGTTGTTGGAATTAGCGTGCAAGAAGGTGTAAAAATTCGTTCCCCCTCTTGGTTTAATTTTTATACTCATCGTTCGTGTCGTACAATTTCGGGCGGCTACTTAAGATTCTGGAGCGTCCGCTCTCTTTCTTCTCCTTTTATCTCTCCTCTGCCTTCCTCTCTTTTTTTTTTATTTCTTGCTCCTCGCCAGGCCGGGGCTCCATGCCCAGCATCGGCTGTTGGGTATCGAATTCTCGTCGAGGGGCGGGGTAAAACGGGGAGCGACCAGCTCGATTCCTGGAAATAATGAATGCTCCTTCTGTTGAAAATCTCGGGCATCTCCGCTTAATTTTTTCCTCCCCTCTACCTACGCATCGACTTTCCTCCCGTTGTCCGCCCTTCGTAAGTCCACCGATCGGTCGCGGCTAAATCCGACTCGTGCCTCAATTCCCGAGGCGAATTATCCAGAAGGATCACGCCCTAAAGGCGTTCGTCACCCCTTCAAAGGGTTCGAGTTTTTCTACACGAAGATAATGCCTGCGTCCGCAAGCGCGACAGCAATTAATCATGATGCAACACAATGATTTACTTGAGTATATCCGGAAATGATTCCTTCATGAATTAACCGTGATGTAATTTCGTATGTATCGCCATTTTTATTATGTAGTGTATGTACCGTAGTTTTGATTGGCGCGAAATCCAAGTTAAAATGGAAGATCCTACGTGAAATGACTTCAGTAGTCAGCATCGAAAATCGAATGATTCAACGCAAGCAATGATTTAGTCTGCGCCTGTATCTTGAATGTATCTTGAATGAAAGATATCCACTGGGGAGTAACGAGGAGAATAATGCAAGGAAATGATTTATCTTGCAGGGCCAAGCGGTGGTACAGCTCGCGAAGACCGTGAAGGACGTGACGATCTTCGGCGTTTGCAGCAAGTCGAAGCACGAGGCTCTGAAGGCTGCTGGCACCATCGACCATCTCCTGGAACGCGGCACGGATTACAGTAGCGAGGTCAGGAGGTACGTGATGCGAGAAAGGAATGATCACATTGATTACTCATTACTCTTGTATTTTCTGTATATTAATTCCTTCACCACCTTCTTCTAGACTCTCCGCGGAGGGTGTGGACATTGTCTTGGACTGCCTGTGCGGCGAGGAATGCAACAAGGGCTACGCCCTTCTGAAACCAATGGGCAAATATATTCTCTACGGATCCAGCAACGTTGTCACCGGCGAAACCAAGAGCTTCTTCTCCGCAGCTCGATCAGTAAGTCGCCCTTAGTACCTCCCTTCTCGATAAAATACGGGAACTCCTTAGGTTTTGTACGAATACAAATCGTTCCATTATTTTTTTTTCGCAGTGGTGGCAGGTGGACAAGGTGTCCCCTATAAAGCTGTTCGACGAGAATAAGACCCTGTCGGGGCTGAACTTGCGCCACCTGATGTACCAGCACGGTAGCCATGCATACGTACGACGAGCGGTCAATCAGGTGTACACGCTTTGGAGCGAGGGCAAAATACAGCCGGTGGTGGATTCCACGTGGGCGCTGGAGGACGTGCCGGAGGCAATGCAGAAGATGCACGACCGCAAGAACATCGGTAAGATCGTGCTTGATCCGAGCATGGAGCCGAAACCGAAGCCAGCCACCCCGGCCAAGGGAAAGGCAAAGGATAAGAAGGCTGCCAATCAAGAGGAGAAGAAGGCATCCAGCGTGGAATCGGAGGAGGGAGAGAAGAAGAAGGAGCCCGAACTGACAAACGGAACCTCCGAGGATAAATCTGACAGCGGTAAGTGATTATACGATTGCTCTTCTTCATAACCAGTATCATCCTTGGAAACTCTTCACCTCCAGCGTTTTTCCGTGATTGCAGATTCGAAAGAGAAGGAATCTAGCTGAATCAGCGGTACTAGCTAATCATAAAAAAAAGCAAAACCAATACCTACGAAGATCAAGAATTCCCAGATAAGTTTTATCACCGAGAGATCTACAACACACTATTGCTGTCCAAGGAAAAGGAAAATTCAAACATGACCCGGCTAATCGGTAACAATCCCCCCCTCCCCCTCCCTCCCAGAGTTACATGCAGATGAGATACAATGAAAATCCATTGAACGGTAGGTGGCAAGGGTTGATAAAGTATCTTACTCGTGATCGTAAATCCCTTCCCCCTGCCGATTTTTCCCGAGGTTTTAATTTAAATCGGATGATCTCGAATTTGTGTTGCAACCTGTACGAACTCTAATACCGACCCATACAATACGAAAAACGCCCTTTCAGTTGATCATCTGCATGTGTCTGCCACCTCCCGTCTGTTTGCGCCGAGAGTTCAGGGAAAGTAATTACGAGCAAATGCGGCGTCGTGCAAACACGAGGGAAGCAACCAAATAGAGATATCACTCTTGACGCGGTCCACGGTAGTTTACAGTATATAAGAACGTTATTTTTATTTTTTCACGCCGACCAAACGGTTCATTTTTTATAAGATAAAGTGAGGGCCCGCGGGATAGGGAAGATTTCCGGCCGATTCCGGCTCTGATTCTCTCGTTACGAACTTCCGACGCAAGTCCGACGCTTGTATCGAGAATATCCACGGCGATCCGGGATCGTTCGGCCAATCGGCGCCATCCGGCGGTCTTTCACTTTGCTCTATTCTACTCGTATCGAACGCTATCGCTGTTCCAATATATATATATATATATACACACACACACACATTTTTGTTTGACACATTTGTGCATTTGTATATCCTGAAATATATCCCTTTCTCCTTGATTAATGTATGACTGCTCTTTACAAGTGAGGTAAAAAGATATATATAGGATTGTACCAATTTTTTTTAGGTTCTACCCTGTGAGCATATAAAGAATTCTTTATAATAAATATATGCGTGCGTGTATATATTCATGTGTGTGTGTGTGGTGTGCGCGCACGTGTGTATATATACAAAACGTTAAACAGCATAAGTAATACATTATATAGTAGTATGAAGATTCTACTGTTGATACCTTGAATAAAAGCTATGGTGACGGTGCTAAATCTTATTTCATAATACTACTAATGGTTTTTTGGTTTCTATGGTACATATCATGCAGTTGTCATAAATAACTTGAGTTTGTAAACTGGTTACCTAGAACAGTAATTAGTCTTAGTATTGCAGATGTAAGATAAAGTTTTCTTGTTCTGTAAATTCTTGATTTGGTCTTTATACAAGAATGAGCTAATGCAGTTTGTTGAGATTTTTTTCTATATTACTCAATACAAACAAAGTATACTTTTCTTACAGCCAGTGATTGCATTTCATCATATATATAATATCATAATTACTAATGTCTTTCTGTATTCTCAGATTACATAACGAACACAGATATGTTTGATCTTGAAAATGATCTACCGGACGATCTATTATCATCTGGATCTTGGGGTTCTGCAACCGAGAGTGTTAAACCACCAGCAACTGGCCCAGGTCCAGGGCAGCAGAACGGAGCTCTTGATTCAGAACTGCGGCAACATGTACAACAGCAGCAGCAGCAACTTTCTCATCATTTAATACAACAACAGGTATATATGCGTGTGTGACTATTATATCAGTGTGTAAAATAGAGCTTAAAAGCAACATAGATAAAAATATTGTGATTCTTAGCTGTTCTTAAGAATAGGCATGTGCTTCCTAAAATGCTACATATTTTAATACTTATTATTTCATTTAAGAATTTTTCCAAACAGGGCAACAAAAACCTGGTTGCCAATTCATTAGTAATGGCTGCTGGAACATTGGGTAACAAGAGCCCAAACCTGCAATCTCCTCCAAATGTTTCTGTCTCTAAAGGAGTAGTTGATCCTCAAATGGTCGTGAGTCTTGGAAATCTCCCGAGTAGCATTGCCAGTTCTTTGGCAAACAATCAAATGTCTATTGCAAATTCAATGGGTGGCCTTCAATCATCAATGAGCATGGCTGGAAGCAATCCTACAATGTCTATGCAAGGTGGAATGAATTCTGGCCTAGTTATGACGAGCAGTGCTAGTGGGAATAACAACATGGGGGGAATGGCAGGTGGAAGCTTAATAGTGACCAATAGTTTGAACAAACAGCCCTTAAATACGGTAAATTTTTTGATTACGTTATCACATATAGTTTTGATTGCGTTTCTATCAATGTAGTACTTATTAGAAAATAATGTACTAAATTGCTTGGTAAATCTGATATTTCAGGTAACTATGATGGGTCCTAATACTCAAGGGATTCATCACCCTAGTGGACCACCGCATGGAGTAGCGCAAATGCAAAATGGACCTGGAATAATGAACACCAGAGCTGTAGCGATACAACAACAGCAAGCTCATATGGTTGGTCCAGCGAGGGGTCAGAGTCCACATCAGCAAGTACACCAAGTTGGTATTGTTGGTCCTGGTCAAGGTGGTCCGAGAATGCAAGCTCCCCCCAACATGGCAAATATGACAAACATGGGGCAACTTGGTGCATCCAGTCCATATGGTTATGGTAAACATCGATTTGATGTTTATTATATAACAGTATATATTTTGTACCAAAAGCTTGCTTTGATTTATGCAGGATCTCCCGGCAATGGTCCTGGTTCTGGAGTTACTGTATGTACCAATAATCCTGTTGGTGTTGTCACACCGCAACAAAAAGGAGTTGGAACAAATATGACTGCCATACAAGCTAGTAGATTTGGGGGAACAACAGGGCCCATTGGATCCAACAATGTAGTAGGTGGTCAAGAGGGTGGTATGGCCCAACAAGCTCAACCACCTGCTCCAAGTCCAGCACAACCGCAATCTGGTGCACCAAATGGAGGACAAGCAGGTCCGCAACAAGCTACTCAAGGTCAAATACCTGGTTCTGGTGCCCAAGCTGGTAAGTTTTTTTAATTATGAAGTATGCCACTATTTTGTAGAATTCTTATACAATATAATGCATTGCATGAAGGTGCTACAAAGTCAACTGCTGATCCAGAAAAACGCAGGCTTATTCAACAACAACTAGTTCTCCTCCTTCATGCACACAAATGTCAAAGGCGCGAAAGTCAAGCAAATGGAGAATTGTGGCAGTGTACATTGCCAGATTGTAAGACTATGAAAAATGTTTTGACCCACATGACTACTTGCCAAGCAGGCAAGAATTGTACAGTACCACACTGTAGTTCGTCCAGACAAATAATTAGTCACTGGAAACACTGTAATCGAAATGACTGTCCTGTTTGCTTACCTTTGAAACAAGCTAATAAAAATAGAACTACAAATTCTGCTGGAGGTATTTTCAAACCATTATTCGTTTTCATAAAATAAGTCTTTCTATATTGAATGGTAAATAAAGAAGGAACATTTGTATGTATAGCTTCTACAACTCAGCCAAATAGTCAACCAAATCCGAGTCCATCCGAGATGAGGAGAGCCTATGATGCCTTAGGCATTCAGTGTCCTACTACAACACCTGGTTTATTACCTGGACAAGGTGTTGGAAGAGGTATAAGGATGCCAGCGCCTGGTATGCAAAGTACACCAGGTGCTATGGGAAATGTTAGGCTGGCGCAACCTCAAACACAGAGTGAGCAACAACAACAGCACTATAATAATAACTCAATTTGTTGAAATAAGTGTTATTACCCATTCTTTCTTTTCGTATACAGCCGTGCCAGGTCAATCAGTAGTCGGTACCGCACAACAAGTAGTCGCCCCAAACGTGTCTCTTCCCTTAAATTCAGATCCTAGTACGGTTGGTGTGGCTGGTAATCAGACCACTTCAACGACCGGGCCTGCATCTGCCGCTGCAGCTGCTGCTGCGAATATACAGCAGTCAGTTAATATGCAGCAGTTGTTTGGCTTAAATGATTCAGGCCAGCCTGGTGTACTAGGAGAAAATCGGCTGGCTAGCTTACAACTACCGGCCGGTCTTCAACCGGGACAAGTTACAGCAACACCGGTGCAGGGAACGAAAGAGTGGCACCAATCCGTAACTCCAGATCTCAGAAACCATCTCGTTCACAAACTGTAAGCAAGGATAGGTGATATAAGTGAGGTGGCAAATATATTGATGGATAGAGATCGGTAAAGTATTTTTTCTTTTTCAGAGTGCAAGCAATATTTCCAACTCCTGACCCGCAAGCCATGCTCGACAAAAGGATGCATAATTTAGTTGCATACGCAAGAAAGGTTGAGGGTGATATGTACGAAATGGCAAATTCCCGATCAGAATACTACCATCTCCTCGCAGAGAAAATTTATAAAATACAGAAAGAATTGGGTAAGTGCAATCTTTTAGAAGCTTTAATCACTACAGCTACTCATGACCTTGTTAATTGTTATACATCTGTGTGTATTTTTCTGACAGAGGAAAAACGTCAGAAACGGAAAGAACAGCAGCAGCAGCAACTACAAGCACAGCAGCAACAGCAACCACAACCTTCCGGTGCACCTGGGCCAGGTTTAAGGCCATGTGCTCCGCTTGGAACAGGAAATGTACAATCGTCCAGACCGGTTGGCACTGTACCACCTAGTTTGCGAAGTCATTCACCAAGCATGGGACAGCTCGGAACATTGCCTGCTATGGGTATTCAGCATAATAGAATGCAGTTTCCCCAACAGCAGCAACAGACCCAGCAGCAACAACAGCAAGCTCAGGTTCAAGCTCAAGCCCAACAACAAATGCAACAGCAGCAGCAGGGGATATTGGTTGGTCCTCCTGGCCCTAGTCCAAACGGACAATCAACTTCGAACCCTAACATGGTCCCAAATCCAGGTCTCAGTCCTTTTGGACAACCGCAAATGTCTCAGGCTAATCTAACTACCACAACCGCATCTGCAACTACTAGTCAATTTCCAACTTCTAATGGCACTTCTGGTTTGCCTAATAGTTCACCTGTACAAAATCAGCATCAGTTTCCTGATATTATGAAAGTGAGATTGGCACAAGCCCAAGCACAGGCGGCGCAACAACAACAGCAACAGCAGCAACAGCAAAATCAACAACCAACGAGTACCTCTAATCAGAGTGCTACAACGACATCTATGCCGCAAGCACCATCACCATTTAGCAGTATGCAGCAACAAAGCAATCAACAACAGAATCAACAGTTCAGTAACAATCGGCCTTTGCCAAGTTCTACGCCTAGCGATAATGGTATTGCTACATCGACGCCTCAAACTATACCACCCCCTGCGTCTAGTGGACCCAGTCCTGGACCGGTGACAACAACAAATGGACCTCAGTCTACCACTTCCACACCCAATACTCCATTGGTTCCTTCATTAATGACCCCAAATCAGACAGTATCTTCCGCCAATCAGACTCCTCCTCATCCTGGAAGTACACCATCACCCGCCGGTCTGGCAAGCCTCGGTAAGGGCATGACTTCTCAGGAGAGAGCTGCATTAAACGCACCAAGAAGTTCGTCCATGTCTTCGCAAATGGCCGCCATAACGGCGGCCCTCGATCGTGATAATTCTCCTAGTCCGCCGATGAACAACAACAAGGGAAAGTTGGATTCCATTAAAGAGGAAAACATGAAGATGGAGATAAAGCAGGAGGACGGTTCTGAAAATCACAGAATGGACGGTGGTAAGAGCGTGAACAATGATGTCTCTATAAAAACCGAAATCAAAACCGAGCCGATGGAAGAGGATTCCGCAGAGGGTACGAAGGAAGAGTCCTCCGGTATCAAGGAAGAACCCGTTACTCCAATGTCAACTCAAGATACGACAGCTTCGGATATCAAGCCGATGGTACCGGAACCGATACAACCAACCGGCACGTCTACGGATAAGAAGAGGCTATGTCTCTTTAAACCGGATGAATTACGCCAGGCGCTCATGCCGACTCTGGAGAAATTGTATCGCCAGGATCCCGAATCAATACCATTCAGGCAACCTGTTGATCCTCAGGCTTTAGGAATACCGGATTACTTTGATATCGTCAAGAAGCCAATGGATCTATCGACGATTAAAAGAAAATTGGATACGGGCCAGTATAGCGATCCATGGGAATACGTTGATGATGTATGGATGATGTTTGACAATGCTTGGCTTTATAATCGTAAAACATCGCGAGTTTACAGATATTGCACAAAGGTAATACTGGTTGCTAAGTTTCTCTATTTATATATGTCGTTTTTCAATCATACTTAGACGTTTTACTTTTCTTACAGCTTTCAGAGGTTTTTGAACAAGAAATTGATCCGGTAATGCAAGCCTTGGGATATTGTTGTGGGAGAAAATATACTTTCAATCCTCAGGTTCTTTGTTGCTATGGGAAGCAGCTTTGCACGATACCCAGGGACGCGAAATATTATTCTTATCAAAATAGGTCAGTATTTTTAAAAAGTTTACATGCAATCAATTTAAGAGCAAAAACTATTTAATATTTTGAAAAATAGTGTGCATGGCAGAGGCCTATTAGTAGGTTTTATTACCCTTTTGCCGTAGTAGTAATATGTCCTTACTTAGATAGTTCAATATCTTACTACTGACTACTCTATTACTGTCAGCTACCCTTAAAAGTTATTCTGATCCCAATAACGACTTTAAACTTTTGTCGATGCATTAAATTCTGGGGGCACGTTCAACATTCGTAGTACATTTTTTTAAACAGAATGTTCTATAATTGAATGTGCCATAGTAAATTGGCAGGTTAATTAACCTGTTTCGGCAATAATCGCTGATTCAGGCCAGTCCCCTGACCTACAAGCATTTCTACATTATTATGTTCATATGAGTATAAATCCATGAGTGTATTTTTATGTAAAACTTGCACCAAGTTTGGACCCAATACATATGGTTGAGAGATTTGCATTTGTTTACAGAGGTTTGTGTAAAGAATCTATCAGATTTTAATACATAACGTAAACTTATGTTAGAACTATTGTTAACTTAACTTAATTCTTAAAAATATCGTTTATCAATTATTTGATAAAAAGTGCTTAAATATTTAGAATTTATGAATAAACAAAGCTCTTAATTGTATGTAAAGAAAGTAATTTATGTAAATAATATATCGTGTCTAACAATGGCACTCTTCTCTTCTTTGTATGTTACCTTCGCTCTATCCATGGGTTGCGCACGCACACACAAATCCTTGTTTGCCGCTTGCTTCTTGTGTTGCCCGCGCCCCTTGCTTCTTTCCAACTCTACTACTTCATGCCATGACAAATTGATACTTGGAAATTGGATGGTCGAAATTGGAAAACCGGATGCTTAAAATGAAAATATAATTACAACACAAATTATATCTGCGATACTGAAAAATGTAAAAAAAAATAAAACAAAAACGTTAATTGAATACGAATGATGACGTGATACAACTTTTGGAACAAAAATGAAAAACGGATCCAAAACAATCAATTGGCAAAACCATTACTTGCATGTGTAATTGTGAAAAATAAAAAAAAACACTTCTCAAAATTGGATACTCAACACGTGGATACGTGGATCCATTGGGGCGTGGAAAATTGACACGCATATGTTGAATTCGCGTACGATGCACGCATGACATTGACGAGTTGAAATTTGGATCTGTATGCTATTGGGACAATAGTTTAAAGGCATATGGTCTTGTTTCCGACAGATACACCTTCTGTCAGAAATGCTTCAACGACATTCCTGGTGACACTGTGACGTTGGGAGATGATCCAACGCAACCTCAAACGTAAGTATTACATAATGAACGTATCAAGATTTCTTATAATGTTACATATTCATATAATCTATCACGATGTCTTATCTTTTTCTAGTGCCATTAAAAAGGAACAGTTCCAGGAAATGAAGAATGATCACTTGGAATTGGAATCCTTCGTTGTGTGCACAGATTGTGGGAGAAAAGTACATCAAATTTGTGTACTACATTTGGAATCGATATGGCCATTAGGGTAAGTAATAACGCTATTCTTGTATCTTAATTTTCAGATTTAAATAAAGCACTGTTAAATAAAAATATATGTCACAATTACATATTGATAGCTGTTATGAAATCTATTTAATCAATGATATTAGAAGCTGTATATTTATATGTAAAAATATTCTTTAAGGTTTACCTGTGATAATTGTTTAAAGAAGAAGGGACAGAAACGAAAAGAAAATAAGTTCAATGCTAAGAGGTTACCAGTAACCAAATTGGGAACTTACATTGAAACTCGTGTGAACAATTTTCTTAAGAAAAAAGAGGCTGGTGCTGGTGAAGTTGCGATCAGAGTGGTCGCATCAAGTGATAAAGTAGTAGAAGTAAAGCCAGGGATGAGAAGTAGATTTGTAGAAAATGGTGATATGCCAGGAGAATTCCCGTATCGAGCAAAAGCTCTGTTTGCATTTGAAGAGGTTGATGGTACAGATGTATGTTTTTTTGGTATGCATGTACAGGAGTACGGTAGTGAATGCACACCACCTAATACCAGACGAGTATATATTGCGTATTTGGATTCTGTACATTTCTTCCGGCCTAGGCAATTTCGAACGGCGGTATATCATGAAATTCTACTTGGATATTTGGACTATGCAAAACAATTAGGGTGAGTGTAAATTATTTGCAGGATGACAATAAAAGTTGTAAAATTCGTTTCATTACGGTTTAAAGTAATATTTGTTTACAGATATACAATGGCTCATATTTGGGCTTGCCCACCTTCTGAGGGAGATGATTATATTTTTCACTGCCATCCACAAGAACAAAAGATTCCAAAGCCTAAGAGATTGCAAGAGTGGTATAAAAAAATGTTAGACAAAGGAATGGTCGAAAGAATCGTACTCGATTACAAGGTTAGTTTAAAGTGTTTCATATTATACTCGACCCTATTTTAGTCCAAGTGTTACCCGAGAATGAACTATAATTGTTGGGTGTCAAATAGGACTTAAAGAAAAGCCTGCAAAAGCTAATGCTCCTGTCGTATTTACCGACTTGAACATAGGAATTTCAGGCAACAAAATTTGTAACTAATACATTTGTTACGATATATCTTAGATTGGCAAGCAGTAAAGTTATTTTTTATTTTCTTACAGGATATTTTGAAGCAAGCAATGGAAGACAAACTTTCATCCGCAGCTGATTTACCATACTTTGAGGGTGATTTTTGGCCCAATGTATTAGAAGAAAGTATAAAGGAATTAGATCAAGAAGAGGAAGAAAAACGTAAGCAAGCTGAAGCGGCGGAAGCTGCTGCGGCTGCAGCAAACGCGGTTAGTAGCAAAATTTAAACTTTATACTGCCTCATTCCTCTGTCCTTTGAACATCTTATGAACCTTTTAACCTGTTTCAGATTTTTTCCTTATCCGAAGATTCCGAAACTGGACCAGATGGAAAAAAGAAGGGCCAGAAAAAGGCTAAGAAGTCGAATAAGTCTAAAGCGAATCAAAGAAAAAATAGTAAAAAGTCCAATACTCCCCAAACTGGAAATGACCTTTCTGCAAAAATATTTGCGACCATGGAAAAACATAAAGAGGTTTTCTTTGTCATTAGGTTGCACAGTGCTCAAAGTGCAGCCAGTTTAGCAGTGAATATCTAAACATCATTTTTTAATACAATCTACCGATTACTACGATTTTGAATTCACGAATAATATTTATTTTAGCCAATTCAAGACCCCGACCCTGTTATCAATTGCGACCTGATGGATGGTCGCGATGCTTTCCTTACAATGGCAAGAGAGAAACATTATGAATTTTCCTCTTTGAGGCGTGCGAAATTCAGTTCCATGTCTATGTTGTATGAGCTTCATAATCAAGGTCAAGACAAGTTCGTCTATACTTGTAACAATTGTAAAAGCCATGTGGAAACGAGGTACCACTGTACCGTCTGTGATGTAAGTACGATTATATTGCACGACAATAGTTAAGTGTACCGTACCGATCTAACATTACACGAATGTTGCAGGATTTCGACCTGTGTATAAGTTGTAAAGAGAAGGACGGTCATCCTCATCATATGGAGAAACTCGGGTTAGATTTGGATGATGGTTCATCGCCGGCCGATGCCAAGCAAGCAAATCCACAGGTAATAATACTCCATAATTTTGCTGCCTATACAAGTCTACGTTATGCTTTTGTATACAGAAATATTATATTTTTTATTTAATTCCTTTTTTTTGTGTGAAAAATAATAGGAAGCAAGGAAGCTGTCCATACAAAGATGCATTCAATCCTTGGTGCACGCATGCCAATGCAGAGATGCGAATTGTCGTCTACCTAGCTGTCAGAAGATGAAGAGAGTAGTGACGCATACAAAGGTCTGCAAGAGGAAAACGAACGGAGGCTGTCCGATCTGCAAACAATTAATAGCGTTATGCTGTTACCATGCTAAACACTGCCAAGAGACTAAATGTCTTGTTCCATTCTGCTCTAACATCAAGCACAAGCTAAAACAGCAACAGCTTCAGCAGCGTTTACAGCAAGCGCAGTTGCTCAGGTAAATAACGGATAAGACATTTTCATATTAGAAATCATATTTGAAGCTACAATGAAATAATGGATAAACGTTTAGTGTTCCACACAAAAGATTCAATTTTAAATCTTGACCATTATCGCTGTATAATTTCCCATGTGATATATACGCTAGTTTCGGAATTTATCTTGCATAATGATCGGCCTCAAGAATCAAGCAAAGAAAAGCATGAAACCTAATAATTATTACATTTATTACAACGAAACTAACGATATCGAAACAATTTTTGAGCAGAAGGAGAATGGCTGTGATGAATACGAGGCCGACCGGTCCAGTGGGAGCAATGCAAGCCGGACAACAAACCTCGAACGTTACCATGGCAACCGGAGTTGCTATGAAACCAGGAGTCAGTCCAACAAACTTACCCTCGCCACACCAACCTGGAATTGGTTTGAAGCCTGGTACACAAACGCCACCAGCTCATGTATTACAGGTTGTTAAACAGGTGCAAGAGGAGGCTGCGAGACAGCAAGCGCCGCACGTTGGTTATGGTAAAGTAACTCCGGGCGGCGGAGTCGGCGTAGGAGTTGGCGTGGGTGGACAAACGGGCGGCGTAATGCCACCGCCTCAAATGCAACGGCCAATGCCGGTTCAAATGCCAAATCCTGGTGGTACTCATCTGATACCAATGGATCAATGGACTGCAAGGTACTATGTCGCTGATCATTACACTATCGCGGTGTCTTTTAATCTTCCTTATCTCAGGACATACATAAACCAATTACTAAAATTCGGTGGCACATCAAAGAATACATTAAATTTATGAGAGATTTAAAAAAAAAACGATAATATTTATTTCCCATTTTTGGTACAAAATGGCAATAACACAACTATATTTTTCTCACTCTCCTTTATATGATATGTGAAGCGAAATTTGTCCAATTTTCTGTATAAAAAATCCTTTTAAATTTGCATTCACGTAGTATACTTTGTAATAAGAACATAATACAATTATTTAGAATCTGTGTTCATAAAATGTTTGTCTGAAAGGTTTTCTCCGATATACATTCGTTTAACAAGATATATGTTTAGTATGCTTATTGTACGAAGGTCTACTATAGTAAATCACATTTTAATGATCAGCTAAAGTTTCAGGTTGCAATCTATCCTTAATCATTTTATTATTTATTGCTACGTTAATATATTTATGAACAGTTTTTTTTGCGAGTGCTTTGCAATAGCGATTAATGATTATTGCTATCATACTTTTTAAACTTGTTTATATCATCATTGTATTATATCAGGTACATTTACATCAGGTCATATTTATATCATATTTACAGTATATTGGCTAAACACTGCAATCCTATCGTGATTCATGTCTCAACTTTGCTGCTAATTCCTAATTCTCATTATTATGTAGCAGATACCAGCCGAATGCGGTGATGCAGCAGAATCCTGGACTGCGGCAGCAAACCCCTCAGCAGTTAATGCAACAGCAGCAGCAGCACCAAGGTCAGCCTGGAATGGGAATGGGAGGTCAAATGCCACGGCAGCCGGGTGTGATTGGTGGGCCAGTGGGTCAAGTTGGCCCACAGGCTCAAAGCAATATGCACAAGCACGCTTTGCAGCAACTCATGCAGACCCTCCGTAGTCCGCACACTCCGGAGCAGCAAAACCAAATACTTCAAATACTCAAAAGCAATCCACCATTAATGGCTGCCTTTATCAAGCAACGGGTATGTTCCATCATCGTGTAACTTACATAATACTACCTCTTACATGGTTTGACGATCTCTATTACCACACGATCTTCTTAATAAAAAGGCGCTTGCCCTTCAGCAACAAACTGGTCAGCATGGCGGTGGAGTTGGCGGACCGTTGGGTCCTAATCAGCCGCAACAACAACAACCTGGTTTGCAGCATATGATGTCTCAGCAGCAGCAGCAACAGCAGCAGCAACATCAGCAGCAGCAGCAGCAGCAGGGCAGAATGCAAATACAGGCAATGTTAAACCAACAGCAGCAGCAGCAACAACAGCAGCAGCAGCAGCAGCAGCCAGTTCAGCAGCAGCCCCAGTGGTATAAGCAACAGATGCTGGTAATGCAGAGGCAGCAGCAGGCTCAGCAGGCACAGCAGCAGCAGCAACAACAGCAGCAACAGCAGCAGCAGCAACCTTTTACACAGCCACCGGCACCCCCTTACGGTCAGCAACGACCAATAAGGCCGTCCCTCCTCGGTAAGACAACACAGCCCATTCCCGAGAAAATGAGAAACGTCGAACCGCATGCCTCGTGGTCTAACACTTGCCACGGTTCCACGTATTCTTCCCCAGGTTACGGTGCCTTTAACGAGCAAGGGTACGGTCAGCCCGGATTAAAACCGACTCCACCCCCGGTACCTTCTCCGCAAGGTGTAATGGGACCTCCGGGGATCTCTGTACCGCAACAACTCATGCAGTCGGTCCGATCTCCACCGCCTATACGATCTCCTCAACCGAATCCCTCCCCTAGGCCGGTCCCATCCCCTCGTAACCAACCTGTTCCTTCCCCTCGATCGGGGCCGGTACCATCTCCCCATCATCACCCACCTCACGGTACGCCGACCCACTCACCGGCGCACGAACTCGGCGGTCCAAGTGAAATGATGTTGTCGCAATTAAGCGGCGGCACGGGTGCTCCTACGGGTCATCCGGGCGCGATGCCCCATCATCCGTCTCCCGCTCCACCGCCCACCAGCGGCACGGACTCCAGTGAAGTGACGCCAATGACGCCGCAAGACCAACTCTCGAAGTTTGTCGAAGGGTTGTAGTGACTGTTAGTGACAACGTTCGATATAAGTGACTACGTTTATTGGCGGACGATCTCGCGTCGTATGCCAAACATTGGAAGGACGGTAGCTGCTCTGGCTTCCTGCCGTGAGGCAGAGAGAATCCTCCATCCGTTCTGCGTTCCTAGCTTCGTGGAGATCAGGTACAACTACTTACGTCCGGTACACTGACGGACAGCACGTCAGGGTACCAACTGGTGCGACCGAATCTATTTGGATAACGCGCGTTCCTTTTTATCTCCAAGCCAAGGTGCAGGGGCAAAACAGCGTGATGTGGTGCTGCTTAGATACTCCGCGAAGATTCCACAGCCGGCTCAATAAACTCGAAGTTTTATAATCTCATCATCGACCGGATTCACACAGGAGCCGGTGGAACGATGAGAAAAGATTCAAGACTAAAAGTAAATCGAGAGACTAATTGCGTTCTCCCCCTCATCTCCTCCACCCTTCCTCGCTGCTGCTCGCGCAGGCTGAGTGAAATCGTACAAATGTGTTGTGTATACTTAACGTTAATTAATAATTAATAGTTCAAATACTATTAGCGTAGCGATTATATGCAGTTATTATATACCACTATTATTATTATCGTGACGAGATGCAAAGTATATAACAAAAGGACTGTATGATATGGAAAGATATAAAAACCAACTACATTGTATGTAAGGGAGAGACAGCAGAATTTAGTGGAAAGTTAAGTAACGTTAATTTAGGATAATTTGTTATTAAGTAATCGCTACGGCCGCCGAAGGTTGTACCTTAGCGCCATTAAATTTTATGGATCAATACGGAATTAATTCTCGGATACTCTGCTGAGTCGTCCGTTAAGAACGACGGCAATTTCCCTTAACAGGACAGGCGAGACAACGCGGATTAACGGTGTCGCAACCAAAAAGTAGAAATTCACGACAGGCTGCTATTTGCTATTACGGCAGGATTTATAAACCGTGTTAATTTTGAAAAAAAAACGTTTTTCGGATCGAGGGTCCAGCGTGTACAGTTCAATCAAAATGTAGCTATGAAGCGTAGCCGAGGCGGACCCTCGCGCGAAAACCGCTCTGTACATACTACACTATTATTACAATAATAATAATGATTATTATTAATTTACCTGCCTATTATGAATTTATTATCATTATTACTATTATTAAATATTATAATTATTATCATTATTATTACTATTATGAGAAATTCAAAGCATAGGTATATTGTAATATTTGGAAAAGCGAGAAAGGAATCCAAACGCGTTATTAAACGGGCTACATCCGTTTACGAGATACACGATACATTTTTTATTATTATTATTATTATTATTATTATTATTATTATTGATTATATATATGTATATATACATACATATATATGTACACATACACGCATCATACGTACGTACCACAAACACACATACACACACACATGCACACGTACGCGTAAATTACACAACGTGACTATGCCAGTGCTGTATCATAGTAAATTCTAAGTGTAATTTCTTCCTTCCCCTTTTTTCTTCGCTACCTATTTAAATGACTATTAGTAACGGAAACGCGCGAGGTGTGCTTCAAAATCCGTATCGTCGGGTATTTTTGAAATACACACTGTACAAGGTAGCCACCACGTAATTGAACTAGCTGATTAGATATAATCAGAATAATTGACACACCAACGTAATGCTAACGTAAATTTAGCGATCGCAAGGGTACGTTTCCCTCGACGAAAAACGCTGTCACGATTCGAATTAAAGTAACGAAGAAAATCCACCGTATATGATCGAGCAGATGAACACCCATACATATACACGCGCATACCTACCATCATTTATACGGTCAACACATTTGTACATCGGCACACACACAGACATATGACACGGGACACGTTCACAGATACATTGCATACACGGACTATCCGTACACGTTGTCGGTACATCGATGCCCTTCGAATTCGTTTAAAGTCCAAAAATCACGTTAAAAAAAAAGGATATATACAAGTTTCGCGTTGACTAAGTACGATGATGATATTTCCTCAAACGTTGCCAATGCCGCGAAAATTTCGATCAGAAGTCAGCGGTCGACTTTAGCTGGTTGTGTAGGTATCGCGACTCGGAAGATCGTTGTTCAATATCCATTCGGTATTGATATTCTCCGCGAAAATTTGTTACCTTCATAAACGGTAGCGAATATCCATATCGAATTCGGCTGTAACGTTTTTCCGAGTTCCCCGCCTTTTATTTTCGCGCATTGGCTATCGTAGGGGAATACCTAGTAAACGGCGAAACTATGAAAACGAGACATTCCTTTCATCAAAATCGCGCTTTACACCGCATCCCTTTTCTTTCTTATTACACTCACAAGGTAATTCGTTGAAGGGAGATCTTATCGACCGCCTGGAACTCGTCAGGAACATACAAAACGGCTTGTTTCGTAGCATTGGATCTAAAAGAATCGAATGGAATCGTGGGTGCATCTCGTGTACGTAGTTTCGTATTGAGGATTAGCGTAAAGAAAACGAGGGAACGCTGCGAGATAGAGAGAAAGAGAGCGAGAGAGAGAAAGAAAGAGAGAGAGAGCGCGCGCGAAAGAGAGAGAGAGAGAGAGAGAGAGATTAAGTACGAATGGTAATCGAGTGTAGATTTAAATAAACGATTTTACTAGTAAAAGGAAATAATCGTAATGACAAAAACCCAAAAGTATTTGGCTTAGTATGGCTGTGTTTAGGGCAGTGTTGTAAATCTGAAAGTGGTGTACCTTTTGTGGTAGTAAACTCTTAAGAGCGGACATTCGAACGCTGCGCGTGCCAATGCGAAGATGCGCGACTAATAATTTATTTTATTGACGAAGAACCCAACGCGGATAGAGCTCGTCTGGCTGCATATCGGATTGTAGAATCTTTTTCCCCGGGGATTAGAAGAGTCGTGGCCGTACGTCGACGAAGATCAGAGTAAACGACGGATTTAAATAATACAGTCAATTGACAAGAGGGAACGCAAAGTGTTCATGGGTCTTGCACGAGTTCTCGAGCAGTAGGTATCGGCTCCCCTAGGAATAGTAGCGATATCCGATGGGCCGTGTTGGTACGCGGGCTTTCGTGGCAATTTAATATTGTAATGAGAGGCGAATGATACAACGCTATATATAAATATATATTACACGATTTGTTTTCTTTTTTATATTATCGAATACATTAATATAGGCCGCGGTCTATATTACGATGAAGTAACATTATTAATTAATTATTAATTAATTATCCAATAGACGATACTACAGACAAAGCTATGGAATATAATAATTATTATTACACTATTATTATTGAAATACCGAATATAGAGTACTACTTTTTATTATGACTTTTCGTAAATAGTGAATTAATTATCTAATTAAAGATTAATGAGATACAAATGTAACGTTTATCCCCACGGAAAAAATACACCGTACGTTCCTCCTCTCTTTTCTTGGGAAGTGCTTCGAGAGAAAGAGATCGATAACGAAACAGAAACAAAACGGTGGTAGCGCGATCCATTGGAAATCTTTCTTTTTCTCTCGACCAACCCTACTCCACCCCTTTCCTCTCTTTCGATCCTCTATCCAACACTGCATTGGTCACGATAAATGTTGTACAATAACAATGTGTGTTCCTTTATTTATTTTATCGGTGGGATTCTTGTCATTCTCGCAAAAAAATGAGGTAAAGATATAAAGATGACCGTCGTCATTGAAATCTTTTTATCCTTTTGTAACGAACGTACGCAGAGTGACTTAGGAAAAACTTTAGTTGCACCATCGCAATTTTTTTGTAACGCATTTTGTAACGTGTAAGTGCAGATTAGCGCAGAAGTAGCGTCGAAGTTCATTGAGAAAAAAAAAGGTGAATTTAGGTTTTGCTACCATTTTATACTCGTGGACGCAAAAAGACTTCATTTCTCTTAATAATTTGTAACTTGTAGGTAAGGACAATGTATGTTGATGTTCATGAATATTTATCCAAACATTGTTACATTATTATTAAAAAAGAAGTTTTAAAAATACATTCCATTTTTATTTTTTCTTTCAGCATAGATTATATGTTAAATGACCAAAAATCCTTTGAGAATCTCGGTGGTTTATTTCCATAACTTAGCGGTGCAAAAGTATGGAAAACGTACTCTTCTACTTTCCTCAAACCTAAATAAAAAGAAAAAAAACATTATTACTGATCCCCACTTTGAATTCGAGTGTTACTTTCGCCATTACGTTCGAGCAGCTTGATGAAGAATGATCAAACTAAAGTTTTTCTATTAACTCTGTAGTATCATAAATTGGCGTAATGCGAACATTGATTCAACGGAAAAACGGCGGTCTGAATAAGGTTTTTAGTTCAAAACTATCTATTTTTGTAACAACAGAAATTTTAGCTAAGCCTATTCTCTGCGGTGCTTCCAAATACCAGCAACGTAATTGACGCATATATTTATCATCCGCAACGTGTTTGCTGAGAAAGCTATATCAGGACTTTGTAAAAGTACAATTAGACATGATTAGATCCAAAACCAGCTTGAGGAATTTCGACGTCAGCAACTTTGTCTCGTCCTGTCGGCAGTATGTACGATTTGCACCTTACGTCGGTCCTTGTTCGAGAAACCCAAAATTGACGACTGAACGCGTCCATTCGATTCCTGACGATTCAACTTGCTTAAATTATTTCTGCGAACGTTTTAGTCCCCGTGTTGCTTTCTGTATTTTATATCGGAAAAGAAAAACCTTCCGGGCGACAAGAAGTGTGCGAGCAACAAAGAAGGTTTTTTTTTTTACTTTCACGACGAGGTATTGCTTTTTTAAGATACATCTCACTGCCTCGAATTTTCGCAATCCCTTTCGGAATGATTAGCTAAAAGCGAGTCGGGACTAAAATGTGCAACGAACGTAGTCTTCTATTTTTCATCTTTCAATTCTCGTTATGTTTTCTTTTTCCCTACCTTCCTTTCTTAGGCGTAAGGACTAATCTCTTACCTAATTACAGCGTAATGTAATAACGTAACAACCAACACGTAAGAGTTATACATATATGTGTATATATTTATACATACATACCATTAACACATACAATAAAGTTTACGTATCATTATTTGAACACTGGACGTTGTACCTGTCCGTTTTGGCACCTCTTTCATAATCACGGTTATCATTTTTGCGAGCAAGAACGATTATAGATTATGCTGTCGCAATTAATTTTCACTATTATGTAAGGATAGCAAATTGTAAATAGGGACAAAGTGGGTTGATCTTTCCGTATTGTACTAGAATCTTTGTTTATTCCCTCGAATCTCTTCTGTACAGGTTTTGAATTTTGAGATTGATTATCCTATGATTAAAGTAATGTCCAATGAGGAGCATGACTATTCGTTGGGGCGTGAAGGCAAAAAAAATTTGCATTGCTTTACCAAAGTTTCTACGTCTAATGAGAAGGAAATATTCCTGAAGCATCAGCGTTTCCCCGTAAATACATTAGGTCTAAATAGATTGTCCGACACTTTCCTTGTTTTATCTCTTATGTTCGTAGTGACGAGTCCTTGTTGGACGATAACAGGCTGATAACGAAAGAAGGAAGTTCAGAGTCCTCGTTGACACATACATATATTTATATTATATATATTTGTATATTCTATATATAATATATTGTATAGATATGCAATATACATACAGTATAATAATGACATTATATACGTCGCAAGACATTGTGTCTCCGACGAAGAGCTCAATGTATAGACAGATCTATACATATATCAATAATATATACATATATAAATAGATATAAAAGTATATAGTAACTTAAAAAAAAGGGAATTTTCTAAATGCTATGAAATGCGCTTCTTACTTGAAAAAAAAAAAAAAATGCGTGTGGCATCCTGTGCGACAGGGATTATTTAAAGTACGTTTAAGCGGAGCAATATTCGTCCAATCGAAATAAACCAAGCAAAGGCAACTGTGACTGATACCGTTCTTAGATGACACTTGATTTTATACCTCCATTGTCTTCGAATAAAAATTGTACGTGTCTCTCAGAAGCACTGTGACTTCTTTGTACTACAATCACGCGACTTATAATATGAGACATTCCACTTGGAACTTTCTTTACCTATGAATAAATGTTCATTTATATTGTATAGGTTGCTTGGTTTTTGGATATTCATCTCTTTATTTCGTACGCTACGCCAGTTTGCAGCTTTAATTTCAGGGGTTGGATTGCAACACCGATGTTACCTCTACTCGCAGAATTGTACAGAACAAATATTTAATAAACGACTCATGGATCATCCGACTTTGGACTGACTTTGTTCTTTCGCTGTGCAGGAAATTCCGGAGAGGTGCTCGATGGTCGTGTGAGGCTGGCACACGGCCAGCGCATGGTTCTTGCGTTAAAAAACAGTTACGCCGTGTAACAAGTAAAAAGTCTAGTCGAGCATTGTTAAACATATTCTCGTTCCTCTTAAGTACGTGTACAATGCGCTTACGAAACGGGCATTGTACAAAAGGAAATATTCGTAGCAACGAGAAACCGAGTTTCTATACTCGCCATCGTCGTGGATATTACCGTTTGAATTGCAAATCAGCCACGATAATCTGTATCCTACCCTTGGTGTATTTCTAAACCAATAACGGGAGAGCAGTACAAAATGCAAATTACGATTCTATCTCCACGGCGATGATGGAACGGCCGACGGAGTTATTTCATAATCATCTCTATTCCGGTCGAGCGTGTCATGTCTACACCCATTGTCTTGCATTATCCTGCTCGCAGAGATAACGTCTTTGCTTCCTTTTTATTTCGTCTTTCATTCATATTTTTAATGTTTGTACCTAATACTTTCCTTCTTTCCCGTTTCAGCGAAGAACGAACGCGGACATTTTTTGCCTCGATGAAACTTGAAATGGGCGGAACATGAAATAAAAATTTCTGGAACCTTCGATGCATCGTGGATGCAATCGTTAATGATTTCCTAGGATTTCCCGGCCGTCGTTGATTCATTTTCCTTGGATTTTTTCTCTCTGTTTTTCCATGTCACTCGGTTATTTAGCCTTTAATTGTTTTGAAGTGGGTCGCGTAGCGCGTGATTTACCATAGATCCCGTGTAAAAAAAATATCGAATATTGATATGAACACTCGAATCCGTATCTTCCGCATGTAGTCCAGGCACCTATTCACCACGTGTAGTTTGTTCGTTGCACGGTGCATGTAAGACCAAGACTGCTTTGCAATTCGAATAATACGGGGACGATGCAAAGCTGTCCGATAAACTGCTAGCTGGTGTATTACTTTGCAAGAGGGCCGAGATCTAATTTCTGGTAGAGACCATGCACCTTCTTGCTAAGTGACAAAGCTTTCACGGAGACACGTAAAACGGTGCAAGGCTATATGATCGACAATATAATTTTCCTAATGGCCATCGATCTTGTTCATATTACGAGGCACCTGTATCGATCGACGTAGCATCGATTTAATAAAAAAAAAAAAAAAACTCGGCTTCGTTCAAGATGAAATATAGAAATCGTCCGTGAATTTGTGCATTGTTTTGACTGAAAATTGCGTTAAGTTTCTGTCGTTGACCGTATCATTATTGTTGATCATTGAGCGCCTTAGAGATTGATCATGTGAGGATAATTTGTCATATCGGAATTTCAGAATTTTGGACGATAAATCCGGTATCCCATGGAATCGATAAAGTGATCCCACAGAAGCCACGATCATAGATAATACGGGGTACACGTATCGCGCTGTCATCGAATAAGGGTTTCGAGCGATCGTGTGTCATGTATGAGCCTCGGCACGCGTGTCCAAGATGGTGGTGGTAATGAAGGTGACGATGGTTACGTCTCTGTGTGCTACGTTCCAGCGTTCTCTTCGATTCTCTGTTGCGACAGTTGTTAGTACGTGACGTAGCCCGGTCGAGTAGTGGCATCAAAGAGAGATCACCAGACGGTTGGTGTGTCTGTGAGATCGCTAGTGTGCCGTCCAAAAATAGATAAATGGACGACGAGCGTGTGGTCGCCGTTGTCGGTGGTTCCACACGATCACTGGCAATGCACGATTATTGAGAGTTGCGTTTCGCATCGTGTAATCAGTATGGAGGTACTCAAGACCAGCCAGGAAATAGTCCACGAAGGGTGGCTCATTAAATCGCCGCCCACAAAGCTCTGGAAAGCGGTCAGTATTTACCAGCCCGATGGCAAACAAGAAAGTGCATCGCACTGGTGTATAGGGTTCTCATTGTTTACATTCTTGGTCTACTTGTCAGGCGGGTTCTTACCGCGTTCTCTTGGTCGAATGTCTCAGATAGCGACATCGTTTCCCGGAAAGAATCTTGTATACGTGACGTTAATCGTGTGCTGCACTTGCAGATCGATTTCTTAACCTGCACTTTGTACTATTCAAATTTTTTTATTTTCCTTATTTTGTACCTTAATGCCTATAGTGTTATGCGAATTATGATGACTAAGTATAATAGTAATGCAGGATATGGGCTGCATAGCCTGCTTATGAAATCTTTCTTCGTTTATAGCGATGGAGGAAACGTTGGTTTGCCCTCCGTCATAGCGGAGAGCTACCTGGCCAGTACTTTTTGGAATATTATACTGACAGACGTTGCCGTAAGCTAAAGGGTCGCATCGACTTGGATCAATGTGAACAGGTAAATTTTTTATGCTTTTGCGTTGAAATTTCTTGCATCACTAACCATTCTTACCGTTTAATAGGTGGATGCAGGTCTAAGATTTGAGAATCGCAAGCAGAAATATCAGTATATGTTTAACGTAAAAACGCCTAAGAGAACATATTATTTAGTAGCCGAAAGCGAGGCAGATATGAATAAGTGGGTAGATGCTGTATGTCAAGTTTGTGGCTTAAAAGCATATACACAGGATGAGGAACAGCAATGTCAAAGTAAATAATACTTGGTTATCTGTCATACACAATGCGTCATATGTTATTTATAGGGTAGATTGTAATGTATAATAATTTGACAGTGTTTCAGTTTGAACCACAAGAATCTCCACCTATTTCACCGACTAGTACAATTTATGGCCCATATATTCCTATTAGTGAATGCATTTCTGGCCGGCGCTTGAATGACACCAGCTCCCTGAGCTCTGCTTTAGGACAAGGACCTGAACATTATGATGCACCAAGAAGATTAGCACCTTCTCCACCCAGATCCCCTACAACGACCGATGCAGAGAGTGTTTTTACCGATGATGAATGGACTGCACCTGTGCCTAGCGTTAATTGGGAAACTTTTCCTTCTTCCGGTAAACATAAAAAAGTGTGTGACCACCAATAGACAAGGGACAACTAAGTATTAATTAGCATTACTGTGGCAGGTGAATCAAGACCGTCGCAGGGATCGGGAGAGGCAGAAATAGGTTCTTGGAGCGTGCGTAAACGTTTTGGAAAATTGAGAATCGTTGACTCTACGGTACCGCCAGCCATTGAAAAGTTACCAGCACCACCCAGACCTCCAAAACCACCACACATGTTACCTGAGAATCCTGGTCATAATTATTTGAACTTGGACGGAGCCACGGACAGCTCAAAACCTACGACTCCAGCAACGTCTGCTCCATCAACACCAGCAACTGCAATTATGACTGACGAGTCATATGATTTTCCAAGATCGCATCAACCGGGTCAGGCATTGGACACGAGTACGATTGATCAGTCGTCGAAGCACTTTTATTCAAATGCTGCGCCTAGTACGGTTGATGATGCACGTGTGTTTCGTTATGACTTCCACGAGGAGGAACCATCGAGTCCACGTTCAGAGAGCTCAACAACCGCAACGTACTCGAATTTACCAAGTCCATTGGTCAAAGACAACTCTAGTTCTGTACCGACGACTATGGCACCACCGCCGCCAGTTGTTTACCGGGAATTAAAACCAGGAAGGAAGACCAGCGACTCCACGTCCGTTATTAGCAATGAAATATCACCAGGACCGGCTATACCGGCATTGGAAATGAGTTCGTCCGAGCATTCGCCCGCCGAACCACCCAGCATTAACAGAAAACTTAAACCACCACTAAATAAATCGCCAATAGAAGGTATGTCTAATTACTTCTTTTGCAATCAACTGTCTATAAAGCATGGCCAAACGGCAAAATAGAAAGCTTTTTACCTTAAAATTGAATTTGTATATGTCAATGATTGCAGGACCTTTACAATTAGCTTCACCCCCTGGGAGAAGCAGAATAAGAGCTGCGCCTAGTCCCACACCTCCTACACATTCTCATTCAACGCGTCACCAGTCAACATCAGACGAGGATAATAATGCTTTTGATGATAAAGAGGAGGCATGTAGTTGCTTTAAAATGCTAACTTATTCATTTCAGTATGTCAGTGTTCTAATTGTACAATTATATCCCTTTTAGATATATTATTACCAGGATCATAATACCTTTATTCCTGCTTCAAATCGTCGATTGGTAGTTCTGCAATACCTGGATCTTGATCTAGAAGCAACGGAGAACTTTACATCCTCTACCCTACCACCCATCCAATCAACGCCGAATACAACGGTGTACAAGACGGTGGACTTCTTGAAAACTGAGGCCTTTAATCGTACACGCCAACGTGTCGAGGAAGAAAGAAAACAATGCACAGATGAATTGGCTTAGGGCAAAGTTTACCAAATATTTTCAGTAGTTAAATATTGATTTATTTTTAAAGCTGTTTGGAAAATATTTGTATGATTATAAGGAGGACCACAAGATGGAAAAGTGAAAATTTAAAGGACTGTCTATTTTAATGCGTGACTCGAAAATAAATTTATTGAAATATTTAGGAAGGATAAGTGCTCCCAGTTTAATTAAGGATGGTTTCGAACAATCAGTGTTAGCGCATTGGAAGATAGAGACCGAAGTGATGTATAGCAATATTAAATGGACCAAAAATATAATATTAAAGTCAAGGAAAAATGGCAAAGATTAAACGAAATAATGTTTTTGCACAAGTTGCTACATCAAAACTTGTAAAAAAAATTTTTAATTAGTAGAGTAAGTATTATTACTGGTTAGGTACAACTATTGTTTTCACATAAGTCTTAAGTAAGGATAATACAAGAAAGAGGCATTTTAATGACTGTGCAGAGAGTGAAAGAATATACTACACTGAGTTTTTATCCTAATTTTAAATATTAAGTAAATGATATATAATATATTTTCAATGTGCCTAAACTTATTTTTTTAGCAAAGGTGAGTAAATGTTGATACCTGCAGGAATCAGACTTGCGTATATAAAAAAAAATTACCATAGCGATTTTTGTTGAGAAATGACGTTGAAAAAATTGAAAAAATATTTGTGTTTTAAAAAAACATACATGAATTAATAATGACTTTATTTAAGAATGGCTTTAATGTACTCTTGAAAATTTATTCGATTAGGGGTGTTCTTAAATTATATGGGGTTAAATTGTTAAATTTCCTATAACTCGTTTCTAGATTTTAGTAGTATATTTTGAACAATGCAACTGTGGCACACATATTATAATTTACAGTGCATGCTCTGTATCTGTTGGCCTATAAAACTAACGACTTTTTACGATATATATCTTGGTTATACAGCGGCACTAGTAAATATAAACATATTTCTTAACAACTGTTAAAATGTAGATTTGTATGCCATATTCATAAATGTGTGCATGTATATATATGTATATACATGCATATATATAAATAATTTCTTTACATCAATTCAGTCCCTGGTTTTATCGAGATTTGTCTGTTATAATTGCAGTATATCATGATAATTAAATAACGAATGAGATCTTTAACGAATTGGAAATTAATCTAGGTCTAAAATATGTGTTTCATGTTTCATAGAATAAGTTTGTAGCATTAGAACCGACATGCACCAGCGATAATAGTTAAGTCTATATGATAAATTACCACATATATGCGAAAAAACATGGCTACAAACTCGTTCCTATTTTACAAACATCATATGTGACCTTATAGATCTAATATAATACAGAGGAATATAACAAGTCTTACACAATAGATATTATCGTCGATAGGAGTAATATAAACAGATTTAATTCCGTCGAAAATTTTTAATCTAAAATTCACCAATTTTCTTATAAAGCGTTATAAAGTTTTATCATCAACCAAATGCAGACGATCACTTCGCACTTCGCATGTGGTGCTGACCGTCAATTTTAATCGTCACATTTATGTTCATATAGGGCACACACACATCATCATAATTGAAACATTTATGTACATATAAACATATTAGTAAGGATAATGTATTGCGCACATATCGTAGATCGTCAAGGAGAAACGTACAAAGTACACAATGAAGACATATCCGCGTTTCTTCGATAATATATATTATCCCTATGGTAAATATGCTAAATAGAAAAAAATAGAGGTGTTACATTCTACACCTTTTCAAACATCTCAACCAAAAATGTGCGATAAACTGTGGTCACTAATCAATGCAATTACGCTGTATTCGACAATTCGCTCGAATAAAGAAGACCTGCTTATACAGCTAATACAATTGTAATCTATCATTTTTTAATTAATATTGCGCAGTTTACCAGAACATATTTCAAATACTTTCAGATATATCATTGCGCCTTACTTTAGATAGGAGCTTTAATATTACTTTCTAATTTAACATTATTCATATATGCGTATGCATATTTTTCTTGGGTAGGCTTCATCCCGAGTTGTTTTTTTAGCGATTTCTTCGGCAAATCAAAAAGCAAACTTCTTTCTTCAAATTTTTCTTCGAAGACTGAGATTGCATAAAATCCAATGTTCTATTATTTTAAATCTCTGAATGACATATTTAATCTTAATGAAAAAAGCGTGGGTATTTTTTAATACCTCAAGTAATTCCAGTAGACGTCCGCAAGGTTGTTGCTCTCGTTTCCTTGGAAAATGGCGGCAGAATATATCGCTTGTCGATAACCAGGCACGCTGCCCCATCGATGTTCGTTAAAGGTCACTGGAACGTACGCTCTCGGGCGAGATTACTAACCGGTGAGCGTGATGACTGGTGGGGATTGCTAGCGACCTTAGTTTCATTCGCTTGCTAACCGCCGAGCGAGCGTCGTCCGTTCTTTTTGTCATTTTGTCCGTCGTGCCGCGCGTTTCATTGTTTTTCATATTCAAACCATTCATGTAATATTAAAATTCAAACATCGACCATAAGAAATTCGATGTGTTCCGCTTGGTGTTGCGTGTGAAATTCGACGATATAGTGTTTGTTTTCCAAATAATTGACCAAAAGTGCGAGCTATCGGTCCAGTGCGATTCCTCCAGATACATTATTTTTGTTCTCCCCACTGCTGGCTTCTCCAGCGAAAAGGAAAAAAGAGGCAAGGGTACGCGGTCCAGAGTTCACTGAATTTTCGAGGTACGTTTGCACAAACTAAAAGATTCCACGATATATTCAAGATTTAAGCATGGTTTCGTAACGTTCGATCTACGGCCACCTGTTGGCCATGAAGATGTGCATTCGCTGACAATTACCAGGTTTTTAACTGTTCTGAATCGCCTTTCAATTTTGCTTTGCTCAATGGAATTGATATGCAGCTCGTAATTTGAGAAAGATCACCATCATTCGCAGAAACTATGTAAATACTTTAGAATGATCGGATTCTTACGAAATATTATTACACATAAATGTACATTATTGCGATTAATGTTACACACATCGTCTTTTGGATTATACATATGTTTATATTAGATCATAAACGACATTCGCGCTTTTTTAAAACTCGGACTGCGATGGCGTATTCGAGTATCTGATTATGTACGAGTCGTTTAAATGAAATGTTATGTTCTGCGAAATAGCTCGTAAGATCTTTCAATAAGAAACAAAATTTTGATCCGCTCCGACACGAGCGTCGCTTCAATATCTTCTCACCCACTCATAGAATTTCTGACCATCCGGTTGAATCGAAACGGTTCGTTGCACAACATTCCTGGCCCTCCTCGTTATAGATAGAATTACGTTCAACTAAATGCGATTACACGAGAATTGTGCGTACCTCAAAGGTAGGGTATGAATTCTAGGCAAAAACTGAAACAAACACTAATTTCTTTATAAAATCTTTCCACACGGCATAAAGTACATAAAGATATACATATATAGAACGTGCCAAATGTCAGATTATTGAAACGATCGACAATGTATTTCAATTACTATTTCCATTTCTGGTCGTTCGATACTGTTTTCTCGAAGTCGATTATGGACCAGCCGACATTCGGCGCAGTCTTTATAACAAATTTTCACCGAGCACCAATGACAAAGGCTTTATTGTGATAAACTCGATTTTACGTTTGAAAAACACTCTCCTCGAACTCGTGATTCATCCTCGCGGTACATCTGGCATTCCGTTGCATCGCAATTAAGATCGCTTTCTGCGATTGCTCCGCATCGCGAGGGTTATTGCTGGTGTTCGTGGTTTTCGATCGTCTTTTTTTCACAATTGTCAATCAAGGGCACTGCCCGTCGATACTGCCTTTCTCTCTCTCTCTTTCTCTCTCTCCTCTTCTCTCCTCTTCTCTCCAGTGCGTTTACACGTTTCGTCAGCCTAACAATGTTTACGGTTTCTCCCGTACAATGCAACGCTTACTCGTTATGCGTCCGCATTGTTGTTGCGTTATTGGCGGCTATTGCGAGACCGAGGCGTGCTGTATTCGCCGGGGCAACTGAGAAATTCTCATGAACAATAACCGCGATTATATCGTCGATATAGAGATTCAGGGCTTCCAGCGCTAGACGCCCTGGATACGCTGCAGTTCACGATTCATAGCAGAAAGAATTTATTAGGTGTGCAACTTTGCTTCCACCGTTTTCCTATACATCACTTTAGCGATAAGTAGTGATTTTTTCAATGGGGAATTCGTACGCTGCCCGAAGGATGGAAGAAAGTAGTGGACAATGATGGAGAATACTTTGGATCATAAATGTATAATCAATTTTTTCAATGAAGCCTTGAATTTAGGGAAAAAAACGGCGGAAGTAAAGTTGCACACCTAATATGTTTGATGAATTGTTGGATTCGGTATAAAATTAATGATGGTATTTACCATTGTCTTGAATAACAAAAATGCATGACCATGACGATGATTATGAAAGGAGCGGGGTCCTTGATGTATGATGTAAAGGCATGAAAAATAAAAAATGTCAAGTATGCAGTAATTTTTGCACGAATCAAATAGTATGTCCCGAATTTTCGATAAATTAAATATGCATCTAGGGTATAGACGTTTAAGTGATCTCGTAAGTCCGTCTGTAAGTCGACGTTTAATCTAAAAGGAATAAATTATTAATACAGTTTTATGGCAAGATCTTTGATATTAATCTGTATTGAAAAATTGATTCTATAAATATTGTTTTATTAGTGGATTGCATGAGTAAAGGAGGGCACTGACCATTGTATGTATTCGAGGTGAACGCTACTTCGATAGACAACACTCGTATCTGAGAAATGACGGCGCTCGTTTGCTTTTCCGGTGCATTCTCGAGTTTATATCGTGTTTTCTTAGGACCGGTTTCGGTCCATCTCGCGGGATTGCAGGTACAGCAACCGCTAAAAAGAAACCACCCACGCTAAAAGTGAGATTTATGTTGCAGGATTTATGAAAAACATATGATATTTTTTTTATATTTTGTAGACATAAATTTACTTAGCCGATAGAAACACTATTTTGGAAAAATTCCAAGGTGTGTACGTTTAAATTCTGCTTTCAAATATTTTTCAGAGGAATACGCATGTAACGATCAAACATTTAATCAGATTCCAGTTTTTGATTAGTAATGTCTATTAAGTATTATGAACGAAAATTATTTTTAATCCTTACATGTTTCGGCGACAGTTATTATGTCCGATTATTGTTAAAATTTGAGTGTTATTCCATCGAATAAAAAGCGCTCAGTCATAACAGCTAGCCGTTTCACTCTGTATAGAATAATTCCACATTGTCGAAACTAATATTGACATTCCTTGATTGCATACTTTTGTGCAAACCAGTTTCAATTGTTTTGTAGTCTCGCAAAACAATTTTGTGCTTTATCGGCTTTAGCTGCAATCCTGAGCTACTATTGCTCGGTGCCTGCAAAGCTGTTGAAAGGATCATTTTTTATCACGTTCATTTGCAGAAAGGGTAACATAATATGTTTATGACGAGCCTTCAGGAAAGTGCACAATCTATCGATGTTACTGTCATATGCCCGTGTAGTTTATCATCGTTATATAACAATGAAATCGACGCAGTTACGATTCTCCGATAGGTCGTAATAAGATCTGCATGCAACACAGTAACGCATTCGCGGCTATACGTCATATAATCGTCGTTACTCGATAATGAAGCATTTCTGTCCTCTCGTTCTATCTTTACGAGCATGCGAATGCCGGTTAGATATTCGCGCATGCCGTGATTTTAATCTTGCGCTTTTATTTTCACCAAAGGCCAACGCACGCACGATGATCTTAATAAGGAACAAACGATACGTTGGTCCGCATTTTAATCCTTCCCAAACGTAACAGCCTCGATCGTAATTTAACATGCCGCACGCTTATCCCCGACCTAAATCAAGCCCACGTCGAGAACCTGCCGCTAAGTTTTTCCTTGGAAATGCGTGTCTCCATGAGCAAACAGAAACAACTTTCTGATCTTCGATCGAGTTTCTGATCTTGGACGGTCTTAAGCCCGAACAATGAGTTGCACAATTCTTCGCGCCGGGACGCATTAACGCCCTTTTCCCTTTTCCGCCCTGTTTTTACAACCGACACGGTCAGAAAGCATTACACATCGACGATTGGCGCAACGGGCAGGAAGTGTGCTCACATAATTCCGGTGGTAAAGAGACGACGAATTCGTATGGTCTCGAAGCCTTTGAGAGAGGCTAAGTGATTCATGCGTGTATTGTTTCGTTACGATAACCTAGAAAATTGAAATAACGAAATGTTTATTACACTTCAATTATATTTGGTTGTCTGTAAATTTCATGCAATTTGTCCGCTGATGACAAATCGAAAAAACAGCGTAAAGCTTTCGGACATGTCGTTTCATGCCAATTTACCGAATCTTTTTTAGTCTCTTTCTGCAAACCAAACGACATATGTGCTTGCGCGCATGCGCAGTTGATAATCAAATTCTTTCATTCTTGATATGCGGTATTAATATATAGATAAAAGTCTTCTTTTGGAAAACGCGTGGAAATGGATCGTGGCAATGGAAATATTGTCCGAGTAGTAGAGGAATTTTAAGAAGTTATTCTATCCCGCAGTACAGGGAGGTGAAGTGTTGGATCGAAACTGATTTTCCCGTATCCGCGTCTTGTGGTGGGTGCGACGGGACAGATATTGCACGCGCGCGGTTATTGCATTAGACGTGAAACGTAGAGAGGAGTTATAACCCGCCGACCTGATTTAGCCTCGACCTACAGGCGCCGTGCGCGAGCAGAAAGAGGCCGAGAACGAGCTGCTCGGAAATACTTGAGATTCAGATTTGACGAAAGCGCATTCTCTATTATCCATATCCATGGTTATAGAAGCTTTCGTGGCATTTCAGGAAGCGGTTGATCATCTTTTGACAAAAACATATAACATTTTGCGTATACTATTTATCTTCCCGTTTTCTCTATTTTCTTTTGATAGATGTTTATATCGTATCTAGACATGTCAGTATAGCCGTTGGTAATTCTGGTGCTAAAAACATACCTACGTCCGCTTACAGGGCAATTTAATAATATGCAAACGATCGACTTTATGTCGTACATGAGCTTTAAATATACTCGATCCTGTATAGATAACGATACATCGTTCAAACTCCACGGAGGCGTGGAAAACGATAAACACCCTGGAATGTCGCTAATGGCGATTGTACCGCAGTTTACTCAGTCAGCGGCTTAACGTTTCTATGATGTTCCTAGCATAGACCGAATCCGAGACTGAAGGGTACCCTGCGGTTTCGAGGAAAAGCTTCGCACACGATATATCTTCTTGAGGCGAGGATGTTCCTGGAAAATTTCGAATTTCAATTTTACACGCATGAAACGGAAATCAATTTCCTGGAAACTTCCTGGGTAATACGCTGGCGATTGTAATAAGAATGTTTTTTTTCTGCATGTAAAGCCCACAAAAACACTGTGTGAATAAAGCACGATAAAATTAATTCTAACGTGAGCTTCAGCTATTGTCATTCCAAGAAAAGCTTTACTTGATGGTCGTGACAGTCTTCGCACGATGTATTGCAATTTCTTATGTATAGGTCCTAGGCCAAATCACCTTAATAGTCAGCAGCGAAAATGAATGTAAAAAAGAAATTGGACATGTTTGCTCCTAATAATTGTCTTGCTCGAAACTATACATGTATATTAAATCACTTGGTCCTTACGAGCAGTAATTGGAAAATTAAAATAAAGATTTAAAAACTTCATGGATTTACATGGAGGATTGTGGATTATGATTGAGAAGGATTGGCGTTTGATATACGCTCCAGTATATCGGATGTGCGCATTTGCTGTTCGTTTCGACACACAATTTTCTCCGAACGAAACAGGTTCGCGGATAAGGTCTTTAACCTGATATTCCGTGCTTGTACTTAGAGCTTCCTAAGTAGGAGACAAAAAGGAAGCTGTTCAAGCGAATGGTTTCTGTTCCATCGAATATGCTCACATGTTTTTACTTCTTTTATTTTCACAGCTTCTTTGCATTTTCTTAATCGACTGCTAGAGGCTATTTATACTGGCATTTACAGTTTTATGTACCATAGAATTAAAAATTGAATTAACTTCAATTTAAAATGAGCGTATGGGAAATTATCCGGAGGTTATAGGCGAAATTTGAAACCACGTCTTCCGCGTGGTCACTTTGTCGCGTTCGTCGCATTTTAAGGCACGTCGTAAAGCAATTTAGCGTTCTCCATATATTGGCCGCCCACAAACGGTTTCGAATAATTTTGCATATGCGCCGACGATGTGTGCGGATTACTTCGCACTTCGGGGAAACTCTTATTACATGGGTACCATCGTTGCAGTAATTTGATCGCAAGAAAAACAACTTTGAAGTGAATTAGCTTTTATTTCGGTTTTCAGAAGTACATTTGAAATCATGATCAATACGGTGAGAATAAATAGAACAAATAAATTAAAAGTATTGGCAGATATATTAAAATATTTCGGATTTCGGATTTCGAAAGCATTAAGAATGATATAATTTAATTTCCATCTAATCTTTAGTGTATTGTAAACAAGAAAATACAACGATCTAAGGAATCACCTAAAGTTTGGGCGATAGATATAAAACTATTATAATGGAATCCGGAAAATTCCCTCTCTCTTCGTTATCTTCACTTTTTGACCAGCAGAGCTTACGTCGATCGTTAAGCCTGCTGGACGCTGTAAATAAAATTCGTTCCAGATCGTTACGGAACATTGCTCTTAAAAGCCTAGAAAACGTGTACACGGGTTTCGATAGAAATCTCGGAGCCGGCCATGGCGCACGAGCGATCTTCTACAAGTTTACGGTCCGTGATGAACACACGCGAGCATACGCTGCTGCAATAGGGGAAAGTCCTGAGACAAATGACAGACAACGCCGGAAACAGTAGTTCGCCTCGGGTTTTAAGAGATTGTACTCCGTTTTCACTGACGGAATACCTCTCGCACGATCTTTCGACTATCCCTTTGTACCGCGCCATTGGTAGACACGTTCTTGGTGAAATCCCATCGTAGCGGACCGTAAGATATTTGCCGCTTATTTGCCAAATCGTTGTTTCCGACTCTATCATTTGCCATATTAGTGCATCACCTTTTCGTAGAGGGTAAAAGTCGTGCAATTGGAAACGATGTAAAGTTACTACAATTTAGGTCGAATGATTAGGTTAAAAACCGCCTTGTCAAAATAGAATAAATAGTACTTTCCTTGACTCATGTTTTAATGTCGATATAAATTCTTCGAACCTTCTTGGTTGCTTAATTTGATTTTTATAATTCGAATACCTACGCATGCGCCTTACGGAGTCAGAAGTTAAGTCAGTTTAGCATGCGAGCTTCTTAGTTCAATTTGCTGGCTTCAAACTGGTTATGACCTTATACAATAACGCGGATTAGAACTACGATCGCATATATCTTCGGCAACAGGTTATTCCAATGATGTAACTTGAGACTTTATCCACGGCGTTATTAGGAATATCGAGCTGAAACATTGCATTAGTCGAGGTTATATTTCAACCGAGGAGTTCACAAGAATAAAAATTAGGGCTTTTTTTACGCTCTTCGGTTAGTCCTGCAATTTTATAACGTTAAATCGAAGTTATAAAGAAGGTCTATGTTGTCGAACAGTCATTGACCATGTCTAATCTTCTTCATCTTTATAATATAAGCTCTGCTTTACAAGGACAATGGTGTCGCAATTCAGAGAACACTCTTTAACTTGACCCTGTATCGTTGCAAAATTTAGTCCTTGGATGCTTAACAAACGGTGAAATCTATTCTGCCAGGGTGTCAAGACAAAATTATTTCTGTAACGTCCATGATTTACGCTCATGGAAATAAACTTCCGATGTATTGACAGGACGAAGAAGCGTATTGTGAAAAATATCGTTATAGCGGAATATCGACAGTTCTCCATACCGTCGAAGCTGCTCCAGTTTCAGTTCAGCTTCTATCGCTGTAAGACATGCATACACGGGGTAAATCCTAAATACTCCACCATTGGCACGATAAATTAGCTCGTAAATTGGGCCAGGAAAGAACGACAGCGCGCAGCGCGGAGTAAAATAACGACGCAAAATGAAGCGTCCACCGTCGCGGAGCAGGAGATCGGTATCGCTTCATTATCGAAAAAAAACCAGGGTGAATGAGCGTAAGTCGGTGTTGAAATTAAGCACGAACTCCTTTGAAGCGCCCCCGAGCTGTTTTACAGAAATCCACGATGTCGCGTGCGTATCGACCGGATCGATCTTCGGCACACTGGATGCAGGATCCAGCATTTCATTAGCGGATTTCATTAGGCTAATTAGAGCCTCTCATTACGCGCCTCTTCGTAATTACGCCCGCGGAAACGCTCCGCGGGATCTGTGGAGGTTATAGAAAACTTGCATATCCCCAACCCGATACCGCTTGATCTTCGACGCCCCAGTTTTTCTACCGCTATATATCCCGAATAAAAAAGTACACTCGAGGTATTAGTCCGACTTTTATACATAGGGATAAGCGAAGCGTCGAGAAAAGCTCGAGTGGACGAGAAGAAAAGATTCTTCATAGAAACGTAGAGCCTGATTGGCACTAGGATGATATATCGATCCAATCTATGGGTAAAGTCGCCCAGCGTACTTTACTTTTAGATCTCTTTGATACCTGTACGGAGACGTCACCAATTATCGTCAATAGGGAGTGAAGAGAAATGTACGAATTATATATAATTATATGTATATATAACGAATTATATGAAAATTTACTGCAAGATCGCATTAATCTTCCGAGGCGTTTTCGGCCTGGAATCATCGTTATCGATCTTTTATTCATCCGTGGAATATCGCTTTGAGCGACACTCGCATGAATAAGCTTGCGACAGGTGCGAGATGTTCGGCCTAACCCAAATCTTTTACTCGCGTTTCTGGCGTTTTCACCGTGAGTCGCACGTTTCCCTCTCGCAGGCAAATAGGCTGGAAAGATAAGTGAGAAAGGAACGATCTTTCCTACATTCGCGAGACTCTTTGAGCTTCGCGCAAGGATCGTCGTTAGACAGACTTAGTTTAATCGATGCAAACTGCCAGTAGACAGTTTTCGAAAATCAAATTCCATCCAGAGGGATTTTTCAGGTACCGCACTGGACAGCTATTCTTCCGATTTTGGCCGGGATAATAGTACCTTGCTTGTCTGTGTTTAGAAAGCGATTCAACTTCGTGTATCTCTGTTCATTTTCTCCGCGTAGCGTGTAAGTCGCTTTCGAGAGTTCCTCTTGATCTTTTCAGGATCTTTTCAGGCCAATTATCATCCTTCTTCGCCTGTGCATTTTCACTTTGTTTACAGTCATTTAACCAATTACTTCTCGATGATTTTTACATCAACCGTCATCTTTGTAAGCTATCTAATTTTTTCGATTTAAATGCTTTTATCATTGCGCAAGTGGTAAATGTTGCAAATATAGCCAATTTTTGGTAAATACGTATTTGAATATCTCACAGTTTCTCAGAATATAAATGTTTATTGATCTTTGGAGAAGAAAATACGATTTAACTTTCTCCTCATAATATCGAAATAATTGTTTTCGGTTTAACCTTGCTTAAGTGAACTCTAATGAGACTCAACGTCGAGAGCATCATTTTTTAAATTCTTCGTGTACTTTACGCTTCACTATAAGTTTGCCTTATAACGTCTAAATCGTGACGCTGGCTAAACTTAACTTGGTAGCATTTAGATACAAGAGCAGTATACATAAAAATTACAAATAATAACAGCGCATAATATGTAGCATCCACTTTAGTACTAACATGTAGTACTAACACGTATACCATTAGTCTTATATCGAAGATCATTTTAATAAATACCTCACATTGGATAACACGCAAAAATACCCTGAAAGTGAAACGCTTAAGAGTGTACGATTAGCAGACGTTGTACTTATAGAAGACAGCCCGATATGACTACGAGCGGTCTTCCACCCAACAATTATACTGTTGTCTTATCGAAGTGTTCGCTAATGTACGTGCACGTACCAAGAGTCTCGAGAGGGTTAACTGAAATTATGTGCCAAGCATTCCTTGGCGCGCATTTTGTCCGATATCTGCTGGGCGCATCGCGACCGCATTTTATCGCATTCGGTGCAATGCGTGCGCACACGAGCACGGTAATAACACCGACAGGACGGATCGGCGAGATCGCGGACACGAGTGCAATGTGCACTGGCCCGGTCGGCTACGCTCTGTTTGTCCTCGTAAACGCGACTCATTACGATGTCTCTCTCTCTCTCTCTCCTTCACTCCCCCCACCCCTCACTCACTAACTCACTCACTCGGTTGCCCACTCACACACTACCTCCTCGTTTCTCTCCCCCCGCCCGCGCCCTTTTCCAGAGCTCGATACGGTGGTCGAGCGTGGACAGACAAAATTGTTGGTTGTTTATGTAACCTTTACGCAGTCGTGTGCCTAGCCCAGCTGAATGTACCCTATTACTTGTAATCGATGTTACGGGATGATCTACGAGCACATGCACCGTGCAAAGTCTCATTCGCCGTTTCATTCTCGATCGTCAGAAATCCCTTTAGCCTTTAAGATGCTTTTAAGAAATACCTCGAATCGTCCATTAAGGTATCGACGCGATTTTAAACCTACCTCGTACGTAAGTTAAAATGTGAGTTGGCTCATGCTTATATTGAGGCGAGTCCTGAACCATTAGATCATCGCAGGATACCTAGGCATCGCGTGGATAATTATTTAAGATCGATGGCCATGAGGATGAGATGCGCTTTTTATCGTATCTCCTTCCAAGGTTACGATTTTTTTCTGTATCTGCATGGTTTGCATTATCAGCAGGAAACTTTTGTGTCCGTTTTTTTTTTGTATACAAATATAAATGATTATTATACTCGCGATCAAGCTGTTACGGTTTGCGTGGTATGTCGTTATTTCGGTCACCGATCTTGCGCCAGGTCCTTCCGGCTTTTGCTTTGCTTTCAAAAGCCTATGCGAGTATGGCGTACAATTAAGCCGTGGATCATCGGACGGTTAGACTTCCTTTCATAATCCTTTCGATCGATCTCCCTTGGAAGCCGCATTTGTACGGCAACGGTGATTCCTCGATGGAAGGCGAACGTATATATAAACTATTCTTATATAGGAAGTAACGAAGTGTCTTGCAACGATGAGTCTATGATGAGCGCAAATCGGTTTTGTCACTCACGTACTCCTAACCTCTCTTGCTCAACATTTTTCGTAATGTCAAGCGAGAAGAATGGAGTTATATCGTTTTTAATAGTAATTTGGATAATTAATAGTATACCGTTTCAGAATTTACTAACAGTATAGATTTAAATGAAACGTATTAATCGTCTAAATCAACCTCTTGTCCATATTCTGGAGTATTATTACATATATAAAATTTAAGTGTTGCCCGACACATCATGTTTTAGTACCTAAGTTATAACGATACTAGGTTATGAGGAGATACAAGTTAGCGTAACGGATGGATGTTGGTCACGCGGAAGTTTGGAGTTTAAATCCCAACTATCACGGAGTTTTCACGTAATGCGTGCACTGTAGATCCGGTTGTAGGATGTATTATGATCTAAGCATTCGATGCTAAGGAATAATCGAAGACGAAAATACTGGGGTACGTTCAAGAATAGTACAGCTAAAAGGATCGTGAAAACAGAAACACCTCATTGGAACGTAAATACGATACGATGAACGTAGGAGCTCTGAAGGAATTCTGCAACGCTTCGTGTGCATTGTGCGCATAATTCGGCGTGTATTCGTATGTCCATGGGGTGTCGAGGATTCCTGCAATCCGACACCGCCCACATCCTTTTCGGAGGGCCACTACCGGTTTCCCACGTGCAATGAAAGGAAGGAATTGCAAAAGCGTTCCTCGTTTTCTCCTACCCACAATGAGCCCTTAATCCTTTGACTGTTCCTGGCGCCTGTAAGGGTTGACAAATTTTTCCAGTGTCCATTATGAACCTTTATAGACCACCGTTTATTTCTCATTGCTCCGTTTATTTTTGCGAGATCAAAATCAGAGCACAAGGCTGTATTCTCCGAATATTAGAATCTATTTATTATAATTATAATGTATTCATTTATTTATTAGGATCATAATTAATATTCTATTATAATTATAATCTACTGTCAAGAAAATTATTTATTACCTTTAAGCGATAGCTTTTAATCATGCGATTGAGGTCACTGAAAAGGGTATTTTTACAAGTACACGGATGTATGGTGCGATGACACTAAAACCTTTCTGCAATCAAAGGTTTATATATCGACTTGGCTTAATTTGCTCATCGTTGGCCCGTCGTAAATAACGAAGAATAATTCTAGTTTTCTTTGCCAGATGCCATACTCGCGCTACAGCAGTTTAATCGGGTATTAATACGTCTACGAAACGGAGCACCACGCTTGTCGATCGCGACTCGCGGTTTTGAGGCTGACCGCAAATTCGATCTTCCCCCGCTGCGCGGATCACTTCTCATAAATGCATCGCGCTGTGAAGGAAGCCGATCGTAATAAGGGCACCAGAACTTTGCACGTTGACATCCACCTTCTCGAGAGTTTCCTGACCCAGAATTTTATCATGGCTAACTTTTATACTTCGTAATATACGGTTCTTCCTTTCACATACTTTTCGAGTTACATGCAAGACGATCCCCCTTTTCTGCGTAAACCGTCATTTACGCGATTTTACCGAGACTAGCTACCCTTTCGATTTTACTGAGCTCTACTAAATTAATCCCTACAAAACGGTATTTAATTTGCATCCTGATATTTCTGACATTCCAACAAACATTCCGTAGAAAGAGAATTAGCTCGTATAGACCAATATAACCATGAAATTTTTAAACGAATATCGTAGTCTTCGATGATGTTCTTCCAAGATGTGAATAATATCTTGATTGGAGAACCTCTCGGAGGAGCATTTCGGCTGCTTAACGAGCTCTCCAAGCGATAAGAAGCGACTTCCCCTCCGTGTGCCATGGCAAACTTTCTCGAATTTCCTCGAAGCATTGGAGGCTGCCCAAAAGAAAAATCGCCGATAAATCCTGATAAAACCGGACACTTGTCGGCGCTCGTTCCTTTTTTCCACATAACCGTAACGCGCGACGGGCTTCTTTTCATTCTGACTCCTGGCCCTTCCTGCCTGAATTCTGACGCGTTCACGATCGTTAAACTGTAAGAAGAAACGGGTTTTGTTGGCCCGTAGGAGGAAGCCTAGCCGAGGCTTCCATTACCGTTGTAAGACTACGGCTCAGGGCCGTATTACGCAAGAGACGGTCCGACGAACTCGACCGAAACGACGTCCCCCCAATCGACTCCGCCACGGAGGATCTCTCCACGATTATTAGCTAGGCGCTCCGACAAATATGGTTATACCTCGATGAAGGCATCCGCTCGTTTACGAAAAAGATTCTCCTGCTGGCCGGTCATCGATATTTACAGCCGTGCGCTGCACGGCACACCGATATAGTTTCTTGAAGGATAATTAACTTCAGAATTACGGAACCAGTAGAAATGAGGTAATTCCATAGAAAAATTGCCTTACCCTTATAGCAGCATATTTTCCATGATTTTATATAATGTAGAAAATCATACTGATCCGTTGATATTTCCTTTCCATGCCGTTCTCTTTTTTTTTAATTTATGCGGTGTTTTAAATATGTCTGGAAAGTGATCGGTAGTTCTACTGTTGCGATATCACACCCGATTTGTTTATAAATAAGCCGTGGAGAGTTCTAAGTATATATTTTAAGGAAACACAGATGTGTTGTATTTGTGTGTATAAATCAACAGGTGTAGGTGCATAAATGAATCTTCGTGCATGAGTTTTAATGTGCATTGATGAGATTTCATACTGTATGTCATTGACAAAAAACTCACTGTCTCTTCCATTATTAAATATAATATGATGCTGAATGATACTTTTAATTATATAGATGAAGATTTCGTCCGAATATTTAACATTACAAATATATTCTTTGTGCGTAATAACATTGCTTCTTTGCAAAGTTGTACTTAAACATTCCAAGCAGGACGAGCGTTTCTTCTCCCGATTCTGACGGTTTATCATCGTGATTGACATTGCCTCAACTAGGATGATTGTAACAAGCGCGTTGAAATAAAAAATTAATTGCTTAGCAGTCTGCTGCATACGAGAAACGTTTCGCGATATTACATCGTAATGTACTCGCGGTTTCAGCTGACACAAATGTTCATCGTGACTTGGTACTGCGTATGTATTCGTACTTGTGTCGGTACTGTGCATTGTCCGACGATAAACCGTCAAAAAGTGGGAGGCAGATAATCGTCGAAAAGGAGACAAGTGAAATGCGCGGCAGAAAAAGTCTAGTGGTTTCCCGGACATGGCAGTTTGCATTTCCTTCGCGCATCCCGGAGTTGCACGCCCACATTCCATCCTGTCTACGAATACCCCCCGGTACTTTTTCTCTCTTCCCTTTCATCCGTTGCACAGCGTTAATGTTTACCGAGTACTCCAGGCACCCTTTTCGTGCCCACGCGTCTCCCTCGAGGTGGCGAAGTACCGACAAGGGTAGGGTTAATGCGAAGAAGTCAATTAACAAGATAAAATACGGTTCGATCGTTGAGTTTATATCGAAGTGTGCAGGCAATGTAAATGTTCTAAAAATATCCGATACGGATAAAAACGGATCGATATCAGGTATATTTGCACGTTCCGTGCCGCGTGGGGCGCATACGCCCCACGCTGAGTTTTCCATTCGTACCAGTTAGAATTTTCCTTGCAAAACGAAAAAGTGAAAAAGGAAGTGTCTATTACCGATTATGAAATCGTATTAATACGTTTGATAATGCGTACAATACGTTTTAATCGTATTGATAAATTATCAAAATGCGTTAGAAGCAAATTGTAATAGCGTGCGAGATATATCCAATATATAAGGAGAAGATAATTAACAGAATTGAATATTGTACCTAATGTTTAATATTAATATCATAAACGTTTCTTATGGGACTGAATATGACCAGTAGCGTATCAATCACGATTGAAGCGAACATTCTTGAAAAATACAGAAAGAGAAAGCGCGGTCTCTAAAGACAGGAATGGCAAGAATATATGATAAAGGGGGTCGTAATGTAAAAGGGAGTCTATTAACCGGTTGAATACAGTTGAATTCTGGCTTTTACTCGAAATCATGATACATGGATATACGGTGTCGATGTCGTAACGAAGTCTCGTAGACCTGAAAATATCTGGCATTACTGCATATAGTATCAACATGAATATTTCAGAAAAATGGAAGAAGAGGAAGTGCGAACAGTATGAGGAGGATTCAAGCGGGTTGTGCGAATAGGGGAGAGTAAATGATCGATAAAGAGGTATAAGCTCTTAGATTAGGGTATGATCGCGAAGACTTGATAACAGTCTCTTAGTACCTATAAAGCAACTTGAAACGGGTGAAAACGTTGTCGAAAGGATTACGTAATTCCAGCGACGCGGAAATCATTAAATGGTAATAAAACACCAGTAAACAACCGATTAACATAAAACTTTGTGCTATTAAATACAATTTTATGATGTTAAAAGTATATATATGGTTAAGTCTGTGCGTCGCTTCTCTCCGAAACACCTTTCTGCTTTAACTCTTCGGGGCACAGGATTTCGAATAATAAAATACTCTCACGTTGTATAGAAATTTTATTGCGTTTTAAATTAAATACAATTGGTATATTCTTCTTGACAAAGGAATCACACGTTATACAAAACATAAAAAATAATAATCATTGGATTCAATTTGCTGTTATAGTGTAGGACTCGGATAGTAAGTAAGACTATATATAAACCTATGCGCATGCAACTATTGCAATATTTGGAGGTGAGTCTAAATGTCCTACTATACACTACCGCGCATCAAAAAGGTGAGACATTTTTAATCCCACGGTGCTTCAAAGAGTTATTCCCCCACTGATGTGGGGGAATCCAGAAAAACGGTTATTACTTGCAACAGAAACCGGGAAGGTTTCATCAGTAGCGATTGATTCCAAAGCATCGATGATCGGGCATTTCGATGTTTATAAAAATAAACAAAATGGCGGTTCGTTAGAAGTCATTTACCACCTCGATGTTCCCGGGAAATATCGACGCGCGTGTAACTGGAAAGGACGACGACCTCGAAACTTTACTGGCAGGCTAGAGTTCAGGAACGATCGATAGTTGTCTCAGCGTCTCTTACCTTTCGAGCACCTGTGCCCGCGTACTTCCGGCACGAAACCTGAAATCACCATGCTTCTGGAACTCTGCGTCCACTTTCTTGGTACCGATGAGTATCTTTAGTACCCTTGTGTACTCTCGTGCCTCATTAAATATTTCATTAGTAGTCCCTTCTGCCGGACATATCCGGGTGACTTTGCAAGTCGGCCACAACTCTAACCATGCTGACAGAAACTTATTCCCGCGAAGCAAAGTATTTTAAAAGTGAAAGAAAGTTGGGAGGTTGATCAATGGTGAACATAAATTCAAGATTAAATAATCTTAGTAATCAATCGATCTACTAAAATGAATAATATAACCACCAAATACATTTTGAACTTTGCAAGTGTCATACATAGAAGAGAGGTTTTCTATATTCCATATTCCATATCGATCAATGATTTATATTGTTGCCTTGTAGAAAGGATAGTCGATAATCCTTAATTGGTGTTCTAAATACAATGAATTCCTAGATCGTCTCAAGCTAGGAACTTAAATGCATATGAAAGAGAGGTCTTGAGTTCACTGGTATTATTGATCGATGGCTGTGCTGAACAGTTAACTCTCCATAACACAAGTTTATTTTGCATTGCAACGCTCTGGCAACGTTCTGATCTTGGCTATTGCATACTTTTATATCACAGGAAAAGAGACACCCGCTGACACGATTAATTCGTATTTATAGAAAGTATTTTATTCTATCGCAGCAGTGAGTTTCTCGCTCTTTGTGGTAATAGAAATAAAAGTACCTTCTATTCGGGTGAAGAGCTTCGTTAAATAAATATTTATTCAAACAGAGACGTTGCGAGCCCCTTAGCGGGTTCCTTGTCAAGCTAAGGAGAAAGAAATACGACAATGATAACAAAGCAACAATATTCAAATACAAACAATCGTTGTCAGCCGGAATAAGCGTGTCAACATACCTTAAAAGTCCAAAAATTTAACGGATAAGCTCGTAAAATCTTGCTGTTTGCATAAATATTTATTCAACCTGAGCTCCTCACCCGAATAGAACGTACTTGTATTCCCATTATTTTATTCTACATCCGACGAAACGTTACTCGAAGGTTGTCATGAGTTACCAAGGCTTAAGCGAATTGCGCGATATTCCGGATCATCCCGGATACGCGGCCAGTAATGCACGCAGTTCATCATTGTGGATTATGCGCCTGGTGGAATGTCGTCCTTCGGGATCTGCTCAGAAGAGGTGTCGTTGCCTTAGTCTCGATTCGCAAATGCACCAGGGTAACATCCTTTAGCACGGGCCGAAGATAGCCGCTGCGAGTTTGCCGCAGATAAATGACTTCCTCGTGGTATTTATGCCCGTGCATATTCGCACACGTGCGCGCGGTGCTGGCTGTGCCGTGGCATAAGCGCGGAATAAACACGATCGGAATTTAGAGTGAGAGTTTCTATGCTCGTCCGGGGCGAGAGCGTTCTCGTTCTTGCGCGCGATTAAAAATTTACGGAATTCGGTGCGGGGTACTTGGAAAAAAAAAAACAAAAAAGAAGAACGCCACTTCCACGAGGGAAGGTAAGAGCAGAAATTGTAAGAGCACAATGGGTGCTCGACGGGAAGGAAGGACGATTAAGGACTGCAATTCGACGTGGACGGAGAGCGCGGTTGAAAGAAAACGGCAGATGCGCTCAGACGGTCGGGAAAAATATGCTGAACGAGAACTCTTTTGCTTCCCTTTAAGTATCTATATTCGCTTCAGTCGTCGACCCGATAGTTATCGGATCTGTACGGTATGTAATTATACTTGTATCGTGAATGGTATAGGTTAGATGTGCAAAAAGACGAGTTATACTGGGGCAGACATTGACCTTTTATAAGGAGAGTGTGGTAATGTTAAAGCCACACGCTTCTTCGTCGATGGATATTGAGCGTTCCCAACGTAAGTACCGCAATAAAACGTGTAAGTAAATCCAACAAAACGTGTAGCGTGACTTGATGACTAACGTGACTTGCGGATAATCACTCTGATCGAAACTACGAAATACTCTGCTGGAGTAATCTGCTGAGTTTTTATTGGGTATGGAGAGAAAATAGGGCAAATACAAGAACGCAAGTCGATGCGTGTACGATGCAAAAGCTGGCTCCAAAGTCAGAGAAGCCTGACTCTGATGTAAGATCATGACAGTGGTGCAGTTTCTGTCCGATTTAACCGTAGTACGATTAATCCATTATACGCAAAAGCCAAGTGTAATCCTAAAAAATGCATTAATTAATTCATTTCCTACGGTAATCCAATTAGAGAAAAAACATTTTGATCGAGTTTGTACTTTTATAACGTCAATACAATATTTAGGTGTAATAATCAAAACTAAAAATTCCACTACTTACGTAGAAATAAACAAAAAACAAGCGATGCAATAGTTCTGAAATTAATATATCGCGGAACACCACATAATACAATCCCACACATTAAACTCAGGTATACAAACTGTCTTTTTTTTTATCCACGCGATGCACCGATGACGTAGCCTAAGACTCACTTATTTTAAAAGCGACACTACCGAAGCAGTAAAAATGGTTGACCTGTAATTCTTCTGAGAAAACAGCTTGACTATATTGCGGCACATTTTCTCAGGTTTTCCATGATTTCACAACGCCGCGCAGACGGTTCTGTTAATCCTGTGACATTCCTCTCTTTGTGCAACAGTAGTTTTAGCGTTGAGACAACTTCCAAACCATGTGGCTCCCAAACCACGTGCACGTATCCCTTGAAAAACGATTCAGAGCGCGATTCGAATTCCTGGAAAGCCGACACCTTTATCCATTACACCATCGCACCTTCGTTCGAACCCTGGCTTACCGTTTTTCCACGCGAAACCGTAATAATCGGCGCACCCGTCTGAATACGTCGAGAGGACGATAGCGAAACCGGCATTATCCAATCGTCGGGAGTGCTCACGGATGGCGTTTATGGAGACCCTAAGTCGTGACCGATCCTTTGGTGGGAATCCGCCCCGAGATCGACTCTCATACACCTCGGGAAGGAGTTTCCGCGTCTCTCTTGGTCCTTCGTCCTCCTCTACCTCGCGTATCCTACGGCACTACCCTCTCTCCCTCTCCCTTTCCACCGGTCGTACACTCACTCCGTCCTTCTCCATCCTCCTGAGCCACCTCCGTCCCGGACAATCCTCGTAGCCTACTAATGGCCCATCGGTGCATACAGCCGCAAAGACGATCCCTGCAATCCGATCGGCGTATGCAGCGCGTTGCGCTCGCGTGCAGCACGGAATCGGGTGCAGCTGGAACACTTGTTTCCGACGTTCGAGCCTGGCCGACCTGGGAATACCAATTTAAGGAATTAGGTAGAAAAACCTTTCGAGAGTATCGCGCCCCAAGGAAATGAACATTCCTGCTATCGGGATGGAAAGTCTTGATGAAAATGGCTGGTAGTGTGGATGGTACTTAGGCTAACGCTGAACCTACTGGCTACTTTCTGGATATATTCAGGTATATCACGTGTATGTTTAAAGAAAAGGAGTATTAAGAAGAGATGTTGATCGATCGATAGAATGATTCATACTCTGCGATGGAATTATGGAGAATCTTAGACAATGCCCTCTTAACGAAGTGTAGCAGATTTCTAAGAAACGACCGACCGGTTATTTTGACCGCTTTGGTGGGTTTAGAGTGAATGTCAGCGTGAGCTCCAAGCATCACTATCCTTGCTTAATACTCGAAGTCGACCTCGTGAGGTATAGATAAGGCAAATGGCGATGGATCAAATTGGAATCTGAATTTTCCGAATGCTTGTCCTATTCTCTATTCGTCGTATAATCGTGGTTATACGTGGAATTTATTATTCGTGTTCTATTTTGAGTGATAACCTTTTAACTTGGGAGTGTTTTAGATTCGGGGCATGCGATTTCTAGCGGCTTATTTAAACCGAAAGTTCGTCGGGGAGTGGGAATCTGTGTACGGCGTTTGTCTTCGAAAGCATGAAATTTCCTATTTGCGTTGTTGAATCTAATGGCAGGTTTTCATGACTGGGCGTTTGTACGGCGCGCCAATTTGCCGTGGAATTTCGAAACGGAGAGTGGAACATTCCATTCCCTGCCTGCGCCACGGTATCTCTCCCTTCCCGAAAGTCCAGACGAATTTCAGGCCTGTCTTTTTCGACAGGCGGCTCTTCTTAAAATAGCCTACGGTCACGATGGAAAAAGAAGGTGGAAGCCACGAGCGGGCATCCTTCGTTGGTTGTCGTTGTACGACGAAGAACTCGGCGTAAATATTTAAGAGGGCAAAGTGACTCTTTAAGAGACTTGGCTCAAACCGGCACTTTAAACCTCGAGCGTAGACGCGAAAAAGAAGAATCAGGAAATCCCTCCACCGGCTGCTATCGGTTTGCGCATACCAACATTTCCACGCGATTTTAAGCCCCTCGCGAATTTCGCTGATGACCAATTAACGAAACACAATAGCTCTCGTTACTCCCCCCGGAAATTGTAATTTTGCATTTGTCCCGTGGATTATAAATGTTGCATCGGGATTAACAAAAACTCGAGGATTTCATTTTGAACGCCAGATTAATTATGCGATATTTTCTGAGTCGGTGATTGTGTTTTTTAAAAAATTCCCTTTAACCTTATTTGCAGTTTGCCGCGAACCTGGCATATGAATATTCGAGAATGCATTCGCTCTGCCTCATTGTTGATCACAGTATATTCCGTGCCACTCTCGCGCGAATTGCAGAGGGATTTCGAATTATAGCACTGTGTTAATCGTAAAACACGTCCTGGCTGGCACTGAGTCCAAATCGGTTTAGACGAGAACGTACGAACGTCGGCTCCATAAAGAGCTTTTGGAATCATCGATAAATCCTGATCATCCTACCTGCAGCATTAGTGCCTGACGTATGAGGGGTTTCGGCGCTGAGAGTGTGGACGCTTACACATCGGTGAGGGCAATTAACGTGCCAATTAGCCGAGTAGGAGGCCGAAGCGTTTGCGTCAATTAATTCGAAATTGAACGTGTCGATGGTGCCGGAACTAACGTCGATCGCCCTATGGACCGTTCATTGGACCGATTTGCAAAGGTGATAGGTATAGCCGGAACATTTGTCGCGGAAAAAGACACTCCTGACAATCCTAGAATTAGTATTTACACCAAACTCCTACCCTTCACTCGCAATCCAACTATATAAAATTCCACAGCACACGTATATATAATTATATACATAATATTTTCACGTGATTCTCATAGTACATACGAGTCGTTTATTTTGAAACTCATCTAAGTCCTTTTACATTTAAAACAAGCTATTCAAGAGTTTGCGTTCCGAGCATATTACACTTATAGCATATATTGAACACTCGTGCAACCATCGAGCGTAACGTACACGCAGATTCGCCCTTCAAAATCAAGCTCGACATAGCCTCACTTATCGAGGAAGCAGGAATACACACGATGCCGATTACCTTAAAACCCCAATGGCGCCGGGAATTTTCATTACGCCCCTGCCCCTGGCGCCGCCATTTTTCGCGAGAGCCCACAGCGAAAACCCCCAATCGCAGATATTATATGCTCACAGGTGGCAGGATCGATCCTATATTCATCGCCGGCGGGATCTATAGTAATGAAAGAGGAAGCGGCGGCCGATGAAGCCGCAATATTAATCTCTGGCGCATTATGAGCGGAGGGAGGTTGGAAAAGGTGGCCGAGGAGAAAGAGAAACGGCCGGTCGGCGGGGAACAAAGCGGGTGGGGGAAGGAGACGGAGAGAGCGAGGATGGTTTTTTGTAATACGCCCACCGAGGCAATTCATTTCGTCGAGTCGTGGGAGGTGTTGGCTTGGTTATACCGGTATAGAATGAGCTCGGTATAGAATCGGTACCGGTCGCCGATTACCGTCTTACCGGTTTTCTGGATGGTCATACACACGTAACGGTTTAACCGGCGGAGAGGGCTCGGTCGCAAGGTTCGGTCAGCAGGACCGGTTCGTCGTTTCTCGGTAACTCGCTCTCGTGCCTTTATGGAACAGGACATTGGGCAGGTGCAGCTACCCGATATTAATTCGAAATTTTCGCGTAACCGCCCCAAGTGCGATCCACTTCGATGCACTCGCACCGCGAACTGTACGGAGTGCTGAGGTAAAAGCTCCAGTAGTTGACACTGTACCGGTACTAAAGATCGTAGTAAAGATCGGGATTCGATCGGGTATTGGTTTTCTACTTGGTTGACATTAACGCTTGCGTTTTGTACTTGGCGGCATCGTTAGCGTTAAAGCGATGTAGCGATGTCAAATAAATTAGGTTCGACGTAGGATTTGATTCGAAAGATTTGGTAGGTGTATTAGTTTTGAGAGGTTTCGATTAGAACAGTATGCTTAAGGTATAAGCAGCGGTAGTTGACAGTGTACCAGTACTTGATACTTTGAAAAAAGGTAGTGAATTAATAAGGAAACCACGAGCTATAGTATATCAAATCTTATTAGTTTATATAGCGCCGCTTTTTAGCTGCTTAACTGCGAACTACTGCGCGTAGTTCACCATTGAGAAGTGTATTAGTGATCGATTAATCAAACCCGTGCACGACTCTTACGATTTTTGCGCAGTTTCTTACATCAATCGCTAAGGACTTGGTTGAAATGTAAGTATTACAAGTCTGTATTATTTACATTACCAAGACTAGATCGTTAATTGGTATTCCTCCCTATATCAAGTACCAAAATATAAGTATGTTAAACTAATAAATTCGTTGTTTTTGCTGAGTGTCAACTATTGAATCAAATTTTACTTTTAGAAAAAACAAATATTTACAACTGTCATCAGAAATGAATACTTGTAATATGATTGAAAAATAGTTTGTGCAGTAACTATTAGTCATATATTTCCCATAATGTGGACTTAACGAATAGGCAAAAAATTCCGTAGTGCCGACTACTGGTACCTTCACCTTAGAAAATTATAGAAAGTCTAAATGACGCTTGGATTCGGTTACCTTGAATTGCAGAATGATGTTTTCATCGACAGTATTTCACGGACGCCGACTTCGATCCGTGTAGATAACGCGTTAAATTGAGTTCCAGCGAATGTATACTTGAATTGTGCGCGATGATTTATTATTAGCCCCGCTTTGGTATGTGTTAGCTGTTTATTTTCTGTGCAGTAGGAAGCGCAATCTCCGAGCAATATTTGTCGATGCTTTCGACATGTTGGTAAATATACGGTATTGATAAAATAATATCGATGATAACGCTACTGGTGGAATGTTTATTGGCGATTTCAAGGCAGCGCGTTTGAATCGATGGCAAAAGCGGGAGAGTGTCAGCAGACTTTTGTACGATCGCGCATACTTTGAGCAATCGTGGTCGAAATGGCGCTCGTTCATTTCAATGTAAGCCTGTTGGCCTTTTTCGCGAATTTCGTAAGTACGAGGATATTTGCGAGCCCTCTTATTTTCCTACGAGAGACTTCGGTACATTGCTTGAATTCCTCATTAGCAGTTATTTCCCTGAAGTTTCCATTAAGCCTTACGCATGTTGAAACGGTTAATTTCCTAACGTATAATGATTACGACTTTATCCATTTTTCTAATAAAGTTTTACCAGCTCATAAAGCGAACGCCTATTATTTATTGGATTCCGTACTCATTGCTTCCTACCGCAGAATTCACATTAATACATGGATTTCCTCAGATTTGCGCTTCATCTTTTCCTTTAAATTTCTTTGCCCAGCTGACAAGCGCGTGCATCAATTTTTACTGCTCTTCGACGATCCTTCCGATCACTAAAAACTGCGCTTAACTGCTCGCGATTTGTCTCGAGCAATAATCTCCGTAGGAGAACTCTCGCTTCTAGAAGAAAAAGAGTACTTCATAGCTATCATTCGATCGATCAAAGAACACATCTTGGACAGGGGGTACGGATCGTAGGAGCGATAATTGCAAGTTCAAGATCGCGAAGAACGTAAAGTGTCGGCGTAAAACATCATTGCACGGAGTATCTCATTACGCAGAGACAGTGGTATTGTCTCGCGCCTGACAAATCAAGGTTGAAATGCTCTTGGGTTTGCGACCTTGCCTCGATTCGTGCTTCCACGCTCTTTTAAACTGTCAACTCCGAACACGCGCCGACCTTTGATCGCATAATTACTCATACCACGATTTCTGCGCATCGGCGATCTATTTGCATAATTACGAATTTCCATTAAATTTATTGCCTCACCGAACACCAGTGTGGCGTGCTCTGTGTATAAAACGGAATATACATTATTTGCCCAAATTCACGGCTCACCGAGATCCTTTGTTTTTTAAACGTCGGGAGTAAAAGAAAGGCAGAAGGAGAGTTTGCGCTGGAGCAAAAGAGAGAAAAAGATTCGTGCTCTTAGCAGGAAAACCGCGAAACGGGGAAGTAGCTTTTATTTTCCTCTCTGTTTCTCTCTCACTCCCTCTCCTCTCTCTCTTTCTCTGCATCTTTCCCTCTCCTTGGTTCCACGTCTCTGTAGGCTAATTCACCGGATATAAGGGAGGCAGTGGTATAGGCATGCTTCAAAAGGCCGAAGCTGACTTGCTTCTCTCGGTTCTGGCGCTCTGGTTTGTCTTGAATTCCAGCCAACTTCAGCGTCTAGCCCGCGATAATGGCCAGCGATTTTCCGACAATTTTGTGGGCTGTTTTGCTTTCCAAATTGGAGTCGTGCATCGCATTTTCTTGAGCGGCCGCGGTACACATCGCATTTGCCAATATATCATTGCGCAAACTAACAGCACCGTTTCTTTTCTTAATTCGTTTTTTAATAGCGCCATTATATGCGACCATCCCTGAGATTAAAATCGCTTTTAAAATGTATACAGAAGAAATATTTTGCATGAAGGAAAAGGAAGGACATCAGAGAGAAGCGCAATCGCGAAAAGTGTATAACGATTAATCTGTCCTGAGACGGGTTGTTCGGTAAGTTAAGTAAGGAATGTACATTACCGTATCCCCAAGGTTTGAACAAACATACAGACAGACGTGGAAAAGAATATTCGAGCCTGACAAAATTCTAATTACGCCCGACCCTCGAGTTCCTCGCGTGCCGCAATTTTTCATCCATCAAACTTTTATCCGCCCGCTTGACATTTTCACCTGGCGTCGTATGGAATCGGGAATGCGCCGGCGTGCCTGGCATAACCCTTTTCTCGCATCGTTTAACCGACGCAAACATTGCTTCCTGCGAGCCAGTCGCCGAGACTAAAAGTAATTTCAAATTGCCGTTATGTCGTGCCGCAAGGGTCGAGAGGAGAGCCTCGTGCTTCCTCCGCCGTGTCCCCCGAGATATCAAAACTTAAGGTTTCCATCAAGCAGGATGCGAGATGCGGTTGGAAGATGATAAGGATTATTTTAGTATTAAGATAAAGGTACCGGTAGTTGAAAGTTTAAGGATTTTTTGACTCATTTCTTTACATAGCTCGGACTAAGTTTGGTTTATGGAAAGTGTATGATTAGTAGTGGCTGTACAAACTATTCTTCTATTATATTACGGCAAGTATTTATTTCTGATGGCGGTTGTAAATATTTTTCTTTTGTGTAAAAGTAAAAATTAACTTAGTAGGTGACGTCTAGTGATAACAAAAAATGTATTAGTTGGTTATACTTTGATTTCGATAGTTGACGTAGAGAGAAAAACCAATTAACGACAAAAAGGAAAAAACAATTCTTGATAATGTAAATAATACAAACTTGTATTACTTACTTACTATCACACTTCTCAATGGTGGACTATGCGCAGTTGTTCACAATTAAGCAGCTGAAGAGCAACACTGTATAGACTAATAAAGTTTGATGTATCCCAGCTTGTGGTTTCCCTATTTATTTACTTTCTTTGGAAAAGTTTCAAGTACTGGTGCGTTTACCTTACGTTATTCTTTATTAATTAAGAAGGTAGCTGTGCAAATATTAATTCGAAAATTACTCTCGATATAATTTAACGAATATTTGATCATTCGAATAATGATCCAATTAACGAAATGAATTATGTGATTTAAAAAAAAAGTGCCTGATCGAATGATTTATATCCGAAAGAAGGAATGACGTGAAAAAAAAAAAAGTAATCCTCCTTCCTTCGTAGACGCGTTTTACGCGTGAAGTCCGAGGCTATACGGCATGGTCTGGGCATCAAGGCGTAACGCAGAAAAAAGTTTCGAGGTCGCCTGGTGTTCTGTAGGAAATATACAGCTCCTACGGCACACATTTTACGGGATTAACTTGGCCGTTTACGAATTTAACTGCCACTGACTATGTCGGGCCTTTTCCGTGGTTTTAAAATTCCACGCGTAGACGACTTTATCGCTCGTAAAATGTTTCGAGAGGCGCGTTTACTTGCAAATGCGCTTGCCACGCTGGATTAAGCAAGTGTAATCGATTAAGTTGATTAGCTCGATTGCGAAAAAGGGGATCACCGTGTAAATCATGGTATCGAACAAGGACCCCCTTCGAAATCCTTGAGAGAACCGCCTCGAGAATACGGCGTTTGTATATAAACGAATGTTTGGATCTTCGCGTAAAAAATGATGGAGCAAATCGCACTCGATGCTCGTGAGAGGATTATAAATCTTGTGGCATAAAATCCGATTTTTCAATCTACTCTTCCAATCAATTTTAAACGATTGGATTAAAGATTGGAAAATTAAGTATACCCACTACCAACAACCTTGATTCGACTGAAAAAATCATAAAACCCAGAGTATCGTTCCTTTAAAAAACTATTACCAGTTTTAACTCTCCGAATTTCTTTTTAAAAGCGCCAAATAATCGATCTTCGCAATTCAATACAGCCAAGGAAATGCAAGCCAGTACAAGAAAAATTAGAAGAATATTAGAAATTAATGGAACAACATTGATTTCGTTGGCGGAGCACAAAAGTCAGAGGCCATTGTGCCTCGAACGAAGGTCTTACTGGCTTTAATTCCCGGAATTCCTCGTTAAAGACGGCGGATAGCAGATCCTGTGGAACCAACATAGGAAACCCATTCATGTGGAGCGTCTTGCTGGTGGCGGAGGAGCGAGCGAGCGCGGGCTATCCGTCGACAGAATAATTTCATGTATTATTTATCGCATATTCCACGAGTCCTCGGCCCGTCTCTGCACCGGGTGTTCCGTACTTTGCGCGTAATAATCCACATTTCATTCTCATGGAGTGCGCGTACGACCAAGAACCGCGGTTTTCTCCAGACCATGATGTAAATTCGGATAACTGCACGCTTAATCGCGACAGTTTTACGTGCTTTGAAATCGTTTTGGACCCCGCTGGCATAATGAACGTCGATTTTCCTCGGGAAATGGAAAGAAAATTCTCGAAAGTATCCGATATTATACGTATATTTTTCTCATAGTACTCGCCTTTGTTATAATGGCTTCGTTACTCGCGCCTTTTCATCGTTAAGGAACACTTAACGTTACCTAATGTTACTTAACTCAGTGTACTTATATACTCGCAATAGTGATTATAACATATTTGGCATACGGTACTTTTCTTTGGGGTTTATCCCGTTTTAATGCTTCGTTGGTTCGAGATATTTCATTCATTCGCTAACCAGCCTGCTCAAATCGCAGCTTATATGCGAATTACACCGCATAATATATAATTGGCGGTTGGAGGAATTTCTTTAAAGTTCATGTATGATAGGCAGAAATAGAAGAGTATCCGAGACATTGTACGATTCACGTTCATGATTATCGTGAAGCATTGACAGTAAAGAATACGATGTCGAGACATACTCGATACGAGATTGCAAGGTGTTGAAAATGCTAAAAAGTTCGATTCGCGCGTATGACTACCGCTAAACTTCGATAAAAAAGAATAGGACGTCGTGTCTCGTTCTCATTAAAGACCGCAAAGGTGTTGAACGCGCTAAAATATTTTCAGAGGTTGGATCGCGGAGGCCAGAATGTTTGACAAAACGAAACAAACCCCGTGCATAGATATTCGCGATTAAGAGCCGTTGGCAGTTTTCTCGCGGAACGGTATTCGCGCTGAGTTACACGCCACCCAGTACATCGTATGCACCGGCATGCAACCACTCGTTCCATTTCTGCCGCGTGGGAATACGAACTTCCCAGTAGTCGTCTACTTCTGGCCTGTCGTTGCGCCGACAATGCGCTTCGATGCACTTTAGCGCTGTGCAAAGGCCGAGAGACAGAAAAATCTATCGACAGGCCGCCCACCTATTTGACAGCGAGAAATTTGCGCGTTCCTATCGTCGCTTTACCATGATCCATTCGATATCCAGGGTCAGTCCTACGTTCTAAAACCAATCGCCATCCTGATTCTAATCCGCGATCCTTCGAAGGAAAGGTCTGCACAATCAACTCTCGAATGTATCGAATTTAAAGTGCGCCCATGCGTTCTGCGTTTTTCTATAGAAGAGGTAATGAGCAGAAGATCGATTTTCAGTGTAATATACATCTCGATTCCTTTTCGGTTGCAAGAGCGGATATGTCTTGTGTCCCTTTAACAGGAGTCATCGACCCGACGGAAAGGTCAGGAACCACGACGAGAGCCTGCTTTTTAACGCAACACGTTATACAACCAGGCCCACGAGAAAAACGTGGAGCTGCCGCTGTCGGCCTCGTTGCAGTTTTCCACTGCACGTGACTTATCGGTCCGCCATCGATTCCCGGTTAAGACGTGCCTTTCTACGTATTTTCATCTCGCAGCTTCTTTAAGGATCAATCATCGACTTCGCATTTTCGTCTTGGGGCAGCTATTTTTAAACCTCGCATGCTCGATTTTTCGATATGGGAAAAGGCGGTTGTTGGAAGAAGGAGAAAAAGAAAAAAGATCGCCGCGGCATGGAGAGTTCGTTGAAAAGCAGGAACGTGGGAAACCACGAGGAGTGACGAGAATCTGTGGAATTCAGAGTTTGCGAGAGAAGCTACGTGCACGCCGAAATGTCAGTGGCTGAACTGTGATACGTAACAGGGAAATACCGTTGTAAATTGACCGTTTCATACGCGGTCTCTTCAGCATTGCGCCAAACATTCCACGGGCTCGCAGACACCCACACCACCCGGAAGGCGCTAAAACATCGCATTAATCCTGCCGTGCTCGCGCCGCTTGCTCTTATAATTCATCATCAATTATTGCGCCATGTTAATGGAGCCTCTATCAAACCCAGGGCATTTAAAAAAACGTTTTCTAGCGACTCGATGGCGAGTTTTATCGCACATTTAGAAGCGCTTTCGTAACGTTGTTTGTTTCTCTTGTTTCTATTACGAAGCTTTTGCATTATTCGATCAGGTTCTGCGGGAGTTTAACCTGCTGATATTCTGGCGCATATAAAGAATCTTATTCCTGTTTTTCTTTAACACGTTCTGATCTTTTCGATTTCAATCATATCGTTCTTGGAATTTTTCGAGTAAAAAGTTCTTGCTTTTGCTTTTGAAAAATCTGAAGGCTTAATGATTTCTGCATATACTTGGTAATCCGTTAATGCATTTCGTCTTGCGCTTGTACGATTTTATAATGCGTAGAAGTTATAAATGTAACTTTATGAAGAATTAATTATATACTCGTATGAACCTTCACGTTCAAACGTATTTCATTATATGGAGCTGTCTACGAATTTAACGCGCGGTTATTCTGTCCAATCGTTTAATACACATTGATTTATACACGCATAGCGTGAGATTAGCGACTACAGATTGAAAATCGTTCTACAATGACTACCTATTTGCACAAGGATGTAGATATACCATAATCAGTATCAGGGCGCTGAAATAGAATTTTACGAGCTGCGACCTTCCTTTTATCATTTTTTCTATAATCCAGACCTTTAACCTTATCAAAATGTATTTATTCCGCTTAGAAGGAAAATCACGTATTCCAGGGTTAATGTAAAGGAAATTCTCACCGTGCTCTGAATTTTCATGAGGGGCGCATTTAGATCTCATTAATTTACGCGGACCACGTATTTCCCATTTTTCCGCGAGAGAAAGAGCGCGCCTTCTTTCGTCGCACTGCTTCCCGGGAGAGGAGAATTTAATTTTCGCCGGTTGACACAGGGGGAAATTCGTGAGCCGTGATAATTCGAGATGCGTCGGCTGACGTGGTTCCATGCACGCGAAGTAGAATGACTTCGGTATCAGTGAGTCATCCTACCTATAAACGCAAGGCTCAGACGGGGCAACGATTCTATGGGAGGCGGCACGCCACTTCTGTGCTACTCGTTTCCGTTAGGCAAGCGTATACCCATCCGTAGGTCCGCCTTATCCATTAGGCATAATAGACACGGTACGTAGAGTCCGTGGAAATATGTTAATCGTATTCGTTTCCTCAAAGCAGTACTAATTAAAGCCACGGTGGTTTATTTAATCGAATATCAACATAATCATTTAAGAGCACAATGGCCGAAGTTAAGTTTTATTGCGCATAATGGAGGTGTTATGTAAAGTTCGTGGAAAAATAGTAATTGCTCGAGCTCGATGTCGCCTTTTCGATGGGACATCGGTACGATTAAGTTATATCGTGGATGCAAAGTTGACTTTTATGACGGTTAATAAACGCGTTATGGGAACTTTGTTGAGTTGGGTGGAAAGCAGTGATTTTTAGAGCTACGGTGGTGTAGTGGATAGAGGCTCAGACTGCCACGCGGCAGACCCGGGTTCGAATCCCGCCCATCACCTCTGGTTTTTCTATGTGATATGTATACCGTAGCTCTG